>MINK01171870.1:0-44420 GCA_001735545.1 Phormia regina
ATCCTTTTCTTAATTGGAGCGTTATTTAAGGAACTACAGCACATTTAAGATTTTTCATATAAAAATCGATTTTTACTAGGAAATACAAGTGATCACAGATTTTCATCCTTTTCTTAATTGGAGCGTTATTTAAGGAACTACAGCACATTTAAGATTTTTCATATAAAAATTAATTTTTATTGTATATTTTTATGTTTAAGAATTTTTGTAGCGTGTGTTTAGAGTTTGTGTATGTAGCTCGACTTGTACGTTGCTTTGACCATTAATTTATTAATTAAAACTTAATTTTGAAGCATTTTTTCCTACTTGTCAGTTTGAGTACTTTAAGTTTTTTAATTGAGTGAGTAATTTCATGTACGTTAAATTAGAAATAACATCATAAAGAGCATTACATATACATGAGTGTATTAAGGTCTTTTTATTATGTTCTAAAAAATGAGGGTTGCTGTTGTTGTTTTAATGTGTGCGTTTAATTTTGATCTCCATTACTAGTATTGACAATTGCAAATGTGTTTGTTTCATAGCTCTTTTGGTAATAGTTTTGTTGAATTAATGTATTTCGTAACTTTAACAATCTTATTTGTAATAATAGCGCAAAATCTAAAAGAATATAAATTATATTTTCTATAAATTTTCTTTAATTTCTTTTCGTATTAAAAGTTGCTACAAACTAAATCTTATTTAAATATGTTTTTTTTTTTTAAATTTAATTAATAAAAATAGATTCAACAAAATTCGAGATTTTTCCAATTCCAACTAAATTGTAACTAAAGTTTGCCTTGCTGCATCATTAGATTAATTTTATCGTAAATCCAATCAATATATTTTTCCACGCGCACATAAACACCAGGATGATTGGCATAACCACAATGTTGGCCCCAAGAAATAATACCATACAAAGTTTCACCATCTGAAAGAGTATAAAAAAATTAAAATAAGAAAAAAATATAAATCTTTTTAATTTACCTTCATCTGAACAAACTAAAGGTCCGCCAGAATCACCATCACAAGCATCAGCACTTTCGTTTAAGAAACCAGCACAGAACATACCTTCAGTCATGGCATTAGCATAAACGTTTTTCTGACTACACACTTCATCGGCTAAAATGGGCACTTGAGCTGATCGCAATATATTGGAGGGAGCTAAAATGTTTAATATTAATTTTTTATCTTAGAATTAAAATCCTTTTTTTATTTCTTACTTGATATGCCCGATTTTATGGAACCCCAACCTGATATTGTGCACATACGATTTGGTTCCAAAGTTGCACCTTTCTGGGGTAAACAAATAGGCTGTACATAATCATTAAAACGTACAGGAGTCTTAAGTAATATTAAAGCTATATCATTATTCATATGCTTTTGATCGCGGAACTTTTCATGGATATACCAATTTTCAATATTCGAATCAATTTCTGATGATTCGGCTATATTTGCATAATGATCACCCATACGCACGAAATAAGAACCCTTAGGATAACCCGCTAAACAATGGGCTGCTGTTAGAATTAATTTCTTTGAAATAATAACAGCGCCACACCAATGACTTGATATGCCACCACGTCCTCTAGTACGTATAGTAGCTTGCCAGGGATGACGTCCCCTTTTAGCTATACTACCATTGACTACTCTCTCCTCAGGATGATCATATTCATCGACAAGATTTGTCTTGAAATGACCACATTTCTTTTGGCTGTGTATGGCTTTACTAGAACGTTGCCATAGACCTTGATATAAACCCAAATCATCTAGTTCAGATTGTTCAAATTCTAATTGTAAATCTTTTTCTTTAGTTGCTGCTATGGGTTGATTTGTTTTGGCAGAGTGAGGTTTGGGACCTGCAGTACATTTGAGTCCCACATCTTCGGTATGATTACAATTGTTTTCACCCCAAGACCAATGACTACATTCATCGATTTTAGTTTCATTGCCCAAACAGGAAACTTGATCTAACCATATAGGGCCACTACCAGGACCGTAAATATTTTTAGCAATTTCTGGTTTACCATAAAGACCAAAGGAATTGCAAACCACTTGGGCTTCTTTTAAGCCAAAATCATCATCACATACAGTACCCCATTCTCCGCGATAAAATACTTCTAAACGTCCTTCATTAGAACTGCGACCTCCTTCCAAACGATATTTAATAGGAGCCTGTTAATAAAGTTAAGAATTGAATTTATCTTCTGCTTAAATATTTGTATCTTTTCAACTTACATTACAAACTTGTTCACTTTCATCAGAACCATCCTCACAATCGGGTGTAACATCACATAAGAAAGCTGTCGGTATACATTCCTTTGAAGTACTACATAACCAATAATTATCAGGACACTTTAGTTTCGGTACTTTACATACAACACCCACAACTTCATCGGGTCCACAATTATGTACACCCCATCCTTTGAAATCACATTCTTTCAAAGATGTTTCATTTCCTTTACATTGTACCTCATCCATGGCATAATATAAATTAACATCACTGGGTGCATAATACGAATTGCCACGTACTTCCATGGCTCCCATTTTGAAACCCAATTCACGACACACAACATCAGCATCCAATAAACCGAATTTGTCATCACAAACATAACCCCATTTACCAAGAACTGTAAAAAGGTGGTAGGTATATTAAGAGACAAAGAAAAGGATTGTACATATGATCGGAATGTTTTACTTACTTCTGACTTCTACTCTCCCCATATTGACACTTTGTCCGCCCGTTAAACGTAACTCATAACCTAAATGCTCACATTGTTGTTCGTCTTTGCGATTTCCACAATTATTGACACCATCACAGACCTAAAAATGAGATATATAAAAATCTCCATCGTTTACTTTTTAAATGCTTATTATGTTTTTATCTCTTTCACGATTTAAAATAATATTTTTATTATACCTTTGCCCGGTTTTTTACTTTATCGTTAAAAATTTCGATTGATTCTTTTTGTAATGCAATTTAACGTATAATGTGCAATATAATTTTAAATTATGGAAAGGCTTAAATAACCATTTCCGAGACCAAAAATTCTTTTATCTCCAAAATAATAAGTTTTTTAGGGAACTTATTATCATTTTGTACTTTTATGGAAGTGATTCTTTTGGAATAGCTATTTAAGTAGAAAATGTTTCGATTTAGCTGATAACCCTGAACAACTTTTGTTAGCACTACCATGATGCTGAATGCGATTTTCATTATTGAACTGAAATAATAAAAAAACAAATTTCGGCCCTATTTGTACTAAAAGGGTAAAGACTTATTTATAATAGTTCTAGAATTTTAAATTCCTCAAATGAAAAAATTACCTTACAAAATCGAAGTGAACAGTGGATAACTGTTAGGTATTGTTCAAGTTAGATATTGAAAGTCGTAGGAATGAGTTTATAAATGTACAAAAAAGTTGATACTTTTACTACTGATAATCAGATTTTTTAAAGTTCCAAATATTCTAATACTAATTTATAAACCAAAAAGAAAAGCTCATATAAAACTTAAACCTTTTCGTCTAACAAATCATATATCATTGTATTCCTTGAAAGCAGTCGTTTCTCAACCAAAAGCAAAATTATATAATTGAACTTAATTAAACACTGGAGTGCTTATGTATGTCTCTTGAAGACTAAATTGTACTGTAAAAAGTACATTTGTATTGAATTTATCATCCCTGCTAAAAATTGCAATTAATTTGGATGTTAGGACACGGTCACATAGAGAGTATAATTTTATCAAGAGAAAAGATACTGGACATATAGATTATTCGAATAACAAATATCTGGGTATGCCAATAGCTACAAGCTAATTGCCAGCTAAGAAATTAATAATTTCAGACACAAACTGTAGTTGGAAAAGTCTGAAAACTTTTCAATTTCTTAGAAGTTTCTAACCGAAGGTCTATTTAAGTCATGCTAGAATCTAGTTGACCTTAGCATGAGTTCAACTTAATTATAGACATGATCTTAAAATCAGTATAAATATTTCTGAGGAGATGCGGAGTAATTTGCTACTCACTTACTTTGCTTGTATCTGGCAGTTCTGCAAAAAAGGTGATGTTTCCAAAAATCTGGGATGTGAAGCAAATACTTTATTAACAGTTTCAAATAGTTCGTGGCATAGATCTCAGGTGTTTCTTGCTCTGTACTTATGATAATAAAAAAGTTGGTTTAAGTGAATTGGAACTTAATTGCCGTTACAACCTATTCTTAATCGGAGTTAACACACAATTAACTTACAATTAAGTTGTAAGTTAATCAAAGTTTTGATGACCAATTTTTAAAAATTATGCAGTTTTTTTTTTTTTTTTTGGGAAAATATTTGCGGATCTTAACGGAATACAAAATTTAGGATAAATATTGACACTTGTTTTAATTGTGCCTGAAGTTAGTTCTTCATTTTACAAAATTCTCGAAAATTGTCTTTTCGAGAATTTTGCTATTGAAATATATATAGATCGGTTCATAAATGACCAAGATATGCTTAAAACCCCCGAATATAAACCTGGTTTTTCAAGTTCTAAAGCCTTTGTATATACTCGTTTTTTTTTTTTTTTGAAGAAGGTTGGACATTTTTGTGTCAATTGCTTTATTTGAAGATAACAAGAGTTTCAAAAAATGTTTATTTCAACCTACTATATAGTTCCCACAATAATACGATCCACTTACCTGATGTTCTTCCACACATTTTCCATTACCACAATCGAATGGACATCTACCACCAACTCTTAAATCAAAATCATAATTTCTTGGTGTTGTAGCCTCTGCACGGGGATTATAGGAATTTACAGGATTACGGGTGGTAACTTCAAAAGGATTTGGTAGATTGGGATGTTTCTCATGGAATTCACGATTGTGATTAAATTTAAAATTATGCGTATCGTGAGTATGATATTTATGCCAATTACTATTATGATGATCATGTGGATACATTGATGGTTTTTGACTTGAACGTTCTGATTGTAAGGGAGGTGTCTGATGTATGTTGTAGGAGGTCGAAGTTTCATGATTACCCGTCTTAACAGTGGTAACACCTACCAGATTATGTTGTTCACCTGCAAGTATAAGTTCAACATCATCTTGATGATGGGGTGTTGTGCTAGTAGGTACAAGAGTATTAGATGGTAACGTGGGTTTATGAATAGGGATTGTCTCTGTAGTGGTACTATCTTTATGGGAATTCGAAACTAAACTCATTATATGAGATTGAGCCATTTCGGCAACATTATCGTCTACATTAGTTTCAGGATCAAGATAAGGTTTTAATAGGAGTTTTAAAGCAGCCTTCATGGCTAATTCTTGTTCTTTGATTTCAGAATTTGAATTGTTATCCTCATGTTCACTATTAGCGGGAGGTGGTGGACTGAGTCCATAGTATTGAGGAGGAGGTGGACTAGTTATTTTAATATTAGTATTTTCAGAATTCAAAGGATCTCTATAAGAAGGTTTAATGGCAGAGTGTTGGGGAACTTTTCTACCCACCCAGGTAGCATTACGTGAATGTGTTACTTCTGAATAGGGTGGACTGTAGTGAGGTTGATGGGGAAATGATTGTATGGTAGCATTTGATAACTGAGGATAGTGGGCAATCTGTTTTGTGGGTTGAGTGGTTTGATCGGGAGGAGGTACTTGAGTGGGTTGTTGGCGTGCATCTAAAAAATTACTAGCTGGTGTTGTTGCGGATGCTGCTTTCAAAGGAGGCTGCAAACCCCCATATAAATTAGAATCATCATCACAATTATGCTTAGAAGAAGCTGCTGGTAATTGATCTAAAGTATAAGATATTTGACCCGGCAATTGATCAATATTTATAGTGGTTATTTTAAATTCAGGTTCTGGTATAGGCTGTTGACCTAAATTGTCCCTACCAAGTGGTATTACTGGTCTATATACTTGAGGTCTGCCGGGCGGAGAATAATAAGGATTTTGTGCTGAAGATTGTGGCACATTGGGTGAGCTTATAGGAACTTGTACATGTGTATTTGTATAAACATTGTCTTGACCCTGATGGGGAGGCATTAAATTATGTCGGGGCAAATCTACAGGTCTAATTGGTGTCCAAGTATTTAAATGTCTAGTATGATTTAGACGATTTGAAATAGGATTATTTGGGGGAATATAGGTATTTGTAGGTTTGGTGGGAGTATTTGAAAATATTTCTTGAGAATCCTCTTGTGAACCAACAGGTTGAGCATAAACAATGGTCGATGTTGTAGTAGCAGAGTTCGTTGATGTTGTTGGTTTTAATGGTTGTAATGGTGTATTAAACGTTTGACGATTATAATTACGATTTGGTTCAAATGTTCCCTCCTCATAGATAATAGTATGGGCCGGATTACGTTGATCCACATGTTCAACTGTGCCAGACCAAACGGGTGTAATATCTGGTCGAAGTGGAGGATTTTGATGATGTGTATTGGCTGTATGTTGCCAAGTAGTGGAGTGATCATATGTAGGGGCTTGTGGACGGGGTACATTCATATTGGTCCAACGATTACCACTAACGTGTGTATGGACAGCTGGGGGTTGATTTTGTGTAGTGCCCGCATAAGACCATTGTTGAGTATTAACAGCGCTAGTGCCATAAGTTTTGGAATCACGATTTGTGTGGCCTGTTAAAATAAAGATAGGAGATATGGATAGATTAGAAAATGTTTTCTTGTGGGTTTTTCTTATATAAATAAATAGAGAGTAACATGCAACTAAATATTTGAATTTTAAAAATAATTGGTCGGAAAATTTAAGTGGACTAATGAAATGTGATTTTCTAAACACGAATAATTCCAGTCTTTTCTACTGGGTACTGTTTCTTATGGGTACTTCTAAAATCTCCTTTCAAAAATCTGCTTAAGGTGAATAATTTTCACGTTTTCACTTTTTTAAGAACTTTTAAAGAAAAAAATAAATAGTTTCGAAAATATGGAGCATTTAAAAATTATATTAAATAGACTTAGTCCACAACATTTGTATTAATTGTACCCAAAGTAATTGTCCTTATTATGGACGAAATATTAAATAGAATCCTCAAATGAATCCTAATGGAAAATAAATTTTGAACAGATTCGTGTTTAGGACATCAAAATTCATATAGTCCAACATTCCCTTTTCGGGGATAATTTTTCTTTGCCAACCAGTTTAATTATTCTAGAAAGATAATTTTAAAAAAATCAAAAACAATATTTATGTTTTTCAAAAAATTTATTCTTATTCTTACTATAAGTATAATCGTAATCACTGCTATAAACTCCATTATTACAACGATCTGTATTCAAAACATTTGCCTCTATATCACATATTCTACGTGACACACTAAAAACTGTGCCTGGGGCACAATCCATAACAGTAGTTTGTCCATGACTGCAAACTAAATATTTATGCCAATCATAAGGATGCTGATAGAGTCCTTCCACACCATTAGGACAAACGTATGGAGCTTTAGTTAAAAAATAACTAAAATTAATTAAATTTATTTATTTGTATGAAAATAGAAACCTACATTGAGAATTAAGAGTAGAAGTTGTAATAGTATTGGTGCTGGCAGCACTAATTCCACCACTTTGAGTGCAATCTACTTTATCCTTAAAATCACAAACCTCCATGGCTTTATTCCAAGCAGTACCAGGACCACAATCTTGTATAGTAGTCTCACTATTAGCACACATTAAAAATTTAGTACAGTCATAAGGATGTGGATAACGACCACTAGCACCAGGAGGACAACTTACACCTCCCGTTGTCGTTGTATGAGGAGGACTTGGTAAAGGTGGAGTTAAAGAGGTAACAATAGGGCTGTTAAGAGCTCCACTTTGAGAACAATCTACTTTATCCTTAAAATCACATACTTCCATAGCTTTATTCCAAGCAGTGCCAGGACCACAATCTTGTACAGTAGTCTCTCCATTTGCACACATTAAAAATTTGGTACAATCATAAGGATGTGGATAACGACCGCTAGCACCAGGAGGACAACTTACACTATCTGTTGTTGGTGTATGAGGAGCCGATGGTAGAGGAGGACTTAAAACGACCGAGGGAGGACTCATCGCTGTTGGAGGTGGTAATGGAGGTGGGCTTAAGGATGATGGAGGCGGGTTAATGGGTGTATAGGAACCACTTTGATAAACTAGAATTCAATTTTTTTATTATTTGGATGAACACAGTCTTATTATACCTGGAATGTTTATAATAGAATGCTCCAAAAAGAGCTGACTTTTGAATTTCGACCGTTACTTCATTTAGAATTATTTCTTTTTAATTATCGATTTTTTAAAATTTTTGGTTTTAATATATATTACTTCTCGTACTATCTGTGTAAAATTTTGTTCTCCTATATGCTTTTGTTGAAGTAATATTACCAGAAAAGTATGAAGTGAAGCTTCAACGGGCAACCTGTGTTTCTAGTATTTAGCCCATAACTTGTTTTTCCCATTCCATTTTTTCCATTTACAATTCCAAAGAAACCTTTTATAAAATAAATATTAGAGCCACATTTCGTCTCCCTAGGTTATCCTGTTCGAAACTTATACTGCTCTCAATAGGCGGACAGCCGGACGGACATAGCTTTATATAAATACTTTAATTATATCCCTCATCACAGGTGAGCAAAAAAATTGATATTTTTTGATACTTGAAAGAATTATGACAATAGGACCATATCCAACCGTATGTCGGTTGAAATGGATTTTACGAATCCCACCGATAACTGACATATATATAATTTTGCTCAGAAAGATCCTTTTGACTTTCTGACGTCTCTGTTTATTCTAGAGAATTTATTTTTTGATTTTGTGCGGATATATTATTAAAAATAGCAAGACAATTAAGGTTTTATAGGCTGAACATTTCGACTATTTAAATTCTTTCAATTCTTAAATAGTCGATTTTTCGACTATTTTTTCGATTTTCCGACTGTTTTTAACTTTTTCCGACTATTTTCAACTTTTACAGCTTTATTAAATTCCTAAAAATCTTTAATATTTCCGATTTTATTCGATATATTTTTTGAAAAATGCTTTACCAATTTTTTTACAAAATTGTCTTCAAATAAAAATATGTTTTTAACTACAAAAATAAAAACGTTTCGAATTTTCATTTTTTTCCGATTATTATTTTTTTCCGACTTTTTCGACTTTTCGATTTTTTCCGACTGTTGTCGACTATCTGGCAACAAGAAAGTCAGTTCCTCGACCATTTTGAAACCAAATTGTCTATTTCGACTTTTCGCCTTTTTCGATAAGTTAAACTCTAAAGACAATAAAGAAATTTCGAACTCATTTCAACAACTATAACTCTTAAAGCAAAAATAGGAGTTACGGTCAAAATTTAAAGTCGGCATTTTTTAAAGCAAACTAATTTCTAATGTACCTGTATTTGTTGTTGTTGGTCCTGTATAATGACTTTGAGATACACTGTAGTGTTTATTATAAGAACTACGATCTGTATTATCTACATCATTTTCATTATGACAATAACTTTTAGATACACTAAAGACTTGACCCACTGGACAGTTTTCGACAGCTAAACGACCATTAGCACATCGTATGAATTTATGGCTATCATGAGGGTGAGGATAAATACCAAATGTTCCAGGATTACAGCTAATACCAAGATCATGATCTGAAAAAAATATCATCAAATAATTTTGCAATTATAATCCAAAATTATTATTTAAAAATCTACTTACGGTGATGATCTGACGATTCATTTGAAAATTCATTTTTAATCGTAGTCATATACTCTACACGATCGTAAGCCTCCACTTTATCTCTGGGAATACATTCCTGACGTGAAATACTAAAAACAGCACCATTTAAACAACTATCAACCACCGTAACACCTTGAGAACATTGTATATATTTAGTACAATCAAAGGGATTTAAGAAATAGCCATCCAAACCAGGAGGACACATTAAATAAGTCAAACCATCCACTTTAATTAGAAACACATGAAAAAATAAAGATACTTAATATTTTCTTATGATCATAATATTTCCTTAAACTCACGGGCGCCATATGTTATTTCCATATCACTTATTCTCCATTCTTGGCCATGTTTAGCTTTGGCTTGGGGTACATAATCATTGGCATTAAGTTCTTCTTTCAGGCCACATACTTTGCGTGACAAACTAAAAGCTTCACCTGAGGCACATGATTCACTATATAAACGACCTCGTACACATTTTAAATATTTCGTAGAATCAAATGGATGTGGATAAATGCCCGTCAAACCTGCCGGACAATAAACCATATTTTGCATACTATAATGTTCCTCGGTAGGACGATAATTATTTGTTGTTTGTAATTCGCTTAACAAACGTACACGTTCATGTTTTAACACTTGAGCAAAAGGTTGGCAAGAACGTCGGGTTATACTAAATACCTGGGTCTGGCCACAGGGTACTACTTTCATTTGACTTTTGATACATTTAACATATAACTCAGCATTAAAGGGATATAAATGTAAGCCCTCCGTACCAGGTGGACAAGTAATAAGAGTTTGTGCTACACATTACAAACAAGAAAAGTTATATAAAATCCATTATTATTTGTATTTTTCTAAATACTTACAATATTCATAACTAACTTGAGACACTATATATATGACATGATCACTTTGTTGTATATCATCCAAAGATTCACAATAACCTTTCGATATACTAAATGCTGTACCAGGTACACAATTTTGTATGGCGGTATTACCATTTTTACAATTAATAAATTTCGTATAATCAAAGGGATATGGAAATAGACCAGTTATACTGCTAGGACACAAAATGTCAGCGGTGTGTGGTAAATCTTCATGTTGTGGTTGTTTATTATCCCCGCTGGGTAGTGGGGGAGTGGCTTGGGTATCTAATTGGTTTTGGGAAATGATGATTAGATACTTCTAACGGAACTATAATTATTTGATATACTTAAATATGATAAAGGTTGTGTGTTGCAAGCAATATGAGATGTTGAGTGACATTTTGCTAAACTCTACTTAATGTGTTATATATACACAAGATAATTGACCCTGCGTTACAAAGGTTTTATTGAATAAAACGTATAAAGTAAAGGATATATTTTAAATTATATGGGTAACGGTATACCGGTACCAAAACTAAAATACCGATAAATACCGTTAATATTAAAAAATCAAAAGGGTGAGCTATAATAAATGACGGTTATATAAATGTAAGAAATTCTTATCAAAAGTATCCAAAATGTCATATTTGTATCAGATAATTAAATTAAAAATAATCTTCGAAAATATCTTTTAACAATAAAAGTTCACTTAAAAATATAAATCTTTAAATTATAAAACTTTAAATCTTTAAACTTTTGAGCTAATTTAAATGAGAGTTCAAATGGTATAAAATTGTTTTTTAGCTTCAATAGGATGATCCATTAACATTACTGAAAATAGTCAAAGTATATCTCATATTTAAACGTACCTAAGTTATTAAATAATATTTTTTGGTATTTTTGAAGCCAAAATTATGGATGGAATCTTCAAAGAAGCAAATAATAGACAGTAAACTAAGAAGCTATCTTTAAGTTCATATGATAAATCAACATTGCACAGTGGGGTTAAAAGCAAAATAAATCATAATAAGTCTGGAACTTTGCAACCACTGTACCGATTCAGATGAAACTTGAAACATCGATAGAGGAGAAGTATGACTTTCAGAATATTGTTAGATGGAGTCTGTAGCTGCTAATGTGTACCAAAATTGACTACCTCGAGAGTGGAAAACATTTATAACTTATAACTTTTACAAATATTAACCTGACTCCTCTTCTATGTATGTTCCAAGTTTCATCTAAATTCTTTTGTTAAAATTTTCTTTCATTTAACAATTTTCGCGATTAAAGGACAAAATTACCGGATAGCGGGACATGACAAATCGCAAATTTCCCGGGAAATTCCGAAATGTAATTTTTAAAGATAGCCCATGCAGTAAATTTCTGAAGGAAATTTTTTGGTATTTTTGAAGCCAAAATTATGGATAGAGTCTTCAAAGAAGCAAATAATAGACAGTAAACTAAGAAGCTATCTTTAATTTCATATGATAAATCAACATTGCACAGTGGGACCGAAAAAAAATAAAAGGTAATAAGTGTGGAACTTTGAAACCACTGAACCGATTCAGAAGAATCGATAGACAAGAAGTTAGATTTTCAGAATATTGTTCGAGAGTGGAGAATATTTCGGGGCTTATAACTTTTTTTGCCTTTAACTTTTTATTTTGTTTTTAGTCCCGCTGTGTTTTGTCTTTATCGTTTCGGTTTGTAGGAACATATTCACTTACTTCGATGTTCCAAATTTTAATAGGTCGTTCTCAACTTGTAACGTCTCAATTCAGTCGTGAACAAAGTTCTTACTGGAGAACAGCTGATTAAGATTTTTGATTGGGATACAAAAGTAAAACCCCTTTTTAAAAAAGAAAACTTGTCAAAATTCCGCTTGTTCAAAAAAAAAAAAAAAATCTGGTCACGTTAAATATATCCCATTTTACACCCCATTAGATTCAGTTCTGATAGGTATATGGGTACCTTATGGACTATAAGGACTGGATTTAATTTTTTCACACTCCACCTTCAAAGTAAAATACTCCTCTACTATATGTGGAAAATTTAAATACTCTTCTACAATATGTGGTCAATTATCGGACCGGACTGGATTTAATTTTTTCACACTCCACCTTCAAAGTAAAATACAAATACTCCTCTACTATATGTGGAAAATTTAAATACTCTTCTACAATATGTGGTCAATTATCGGACCAACTGTATAGAAATTATTTATTTCTAAAATATTTTTCGAATTTATTATTTCTCATAAAATGCTTTAAATATTAATTTTTAAGTTTAAGTTTTTTGGGGTTACGATCACCTACTGTAATCACCTACGGTTTAATTACGAAATGATCTGTAATCACAAAGATTATATACTTGGGCCAAAAAACAGATGGATGATTATCATTAATTCAACTCAGAAAATAATAATGAAATATGAAAAAAATATAAACCACCTAGCGGGAACAGTCTAAAATTACCAGTTCTAAAAAGTAACAACGATAATGGTTCTTAATATAAATATAGGAACAAAGCTATACATGCAAGCAATATGATATTTTCTAAATGAATGTATACAATTAGACGAATTCACACACAGCAATTTTACTTTATGCAATTTTGAGTTTATAAGAGAGAGAGTTGGAGGAAATAAAATAAACTTTTGCATTCTCTTTACCTCTTACCCCTCTAAAGTCAGATTTGCGGCAAAAAAAATTGCTATGTGTGAACCGCGACTTATGAAATTTTGTGAAGAAAGTATGTGTAAATGAAACATTTCAAATGTTAAAAAGCCTTATAATAATTTAAGCTTAATAAAGAAGAAGCAAAAACATTCCAAAGTGTAATAAATTTCAAATTTTAAAAGCCAATTTTTAATAACAACAAACTCACGAATAGTTTCAGTAGCAAAAATCGTTGATTCTGTTGTTGACTCAGACCAAGTACAGCTCGAACAACATTTTACTTTATGCTTATAATCACAAAGTAAACGTACACTATCGAAGGCTGTACCAGGACCACAGTCTTGTATATAAGTGGCACCATTTGAGCATTGTAAAAATTTACTACAATCATGGGGATGCGGATACAAACCGGAAGCATCCGAGGGACAGGTTATTTCATCATTTTCAGCTGATTTGTTAATTTATTTGTTTGGCTAATTTAAAAATAAACTTTTTTAAATATATTCACATACACACAACTTACCTTGTCTAGCAGCAGGAACTTCCTCACCTCCCTCACGTCCCGAACAATCAACTTTATGCTTAAAATCACACACTTTCATGGGTATGCTATAAGCTGTACCGGGACCACATTGTTGTATATGCATATTGCCATTGGCACAATTTATAAAACGTGTACAATCCGAAGGATGTGGCTGTAAACCTTCAGCACCAGCTGGACATAAAACTTCAACATTATCATTTGCAATATCAGTATAACGTCCAGCTCTATAATTTGGTTGAGAGGGTTGCTTCAAGCTACCATGATTGGGAGATGTTGCCTTTCCCTCAGATTGTACACCCAATACGCCCAAGGCAGCTTCACATTTTACCTTATCTGGACGATCACATTCCAATGTTTCCGGATTGAAAACTGTACCAACCGAACATGTTTGTATATGACCTCTACCATGCCAACAATTTAAAAAGCGACGACAATCATAAGCGTAGGGTAATTGACCTGTATGACCAGAAGGACAACCAGTATAATATCCTGTTATAGAATTTTCCGAATTTTGCCAATTTCCTGTTGTTTGTAATTGGGAATTCCCTCTACGCTGGTAAATAGGTTGCGTTTGGGTTTGTTGAGGCTGTTGTGGTTGTTGTTGCTGCGGTTGCGGCTGATTGTGGTGGTGGTGATGTGTATAATGCCTTTGCTGTCCTGTTACTGTTGTTGCTGGCTGATAGTAAGCACCTTCACGTTGTTGTTGCTGATATGAATTATCATTGTTCACATAATGTTGCGTTATTGAGGTTTGATAATCTCTATCATTATTGCCGCTCTGTTGGTGATAATGTCCATGTGTTGGTGTATACGACTGGTGATGCTGATGATGATAAACATGAGTTATCGGTTGTTGTTCGTAGACTCTAGTTTTAATTCCTGTATTATAAGTCTATATGGGGTGAAAAAAGTACAAAAAAAGTTTAGTTTTATTTGACCTAAATAAAGGGGGAAAATTATGTAGTTAATTTGTTATGTTATTTATTTTAATAATGTGAACAAACAATAATTATAGCGGCAATTATTGTTAATATATCTTTTGGAAATTAAGAAAAAAATATCGATTAAATACAACATATCTAAAAATCGGCCAAATAGTAATTTGTTACATGTAACAGATTCAATGAAAATTTTTAATGGAAAAGAAGCAAAACTTCCAAATTATAAATTAAAATCTTTTAATTATAAAATAAAATGCAAAACAAATAATTATACAATTAATTATACTTCTAATTAGTTTTGTGTTTTACAATCAAATCTATTTTTAATGATTTAAGTAATCTTGATTTATTTTTATTTTTTCATTCATTCCACTATATACTTTAAATCAAAATCCAAAGTCTTTAATTGATTTTATTTATAAAAATAAAATCCGTACATTTTTAGCTTTTTTAAATCTATATTAAGAAATAAAAAAGGCTAAGGAAAAGGTTAAACGAAAATGTTGAGGCTAAAAGCAACATAAAAAGTATAGATTTAGCCGTAAAAAGGCTAAACTGGCAACACTGCTCCCAATACACTCTCAACAGAGAAAGATAATTTTAATTTTTCTGCCTTGATCTCACTTCACGATATTACAACAAAAAAGTAACTCAGTGTTAAATATCGAATTAATGCTGCTACAAAGAAGCCAATTCTTTAAATTGTCCAGAACTTTATCCCATCTTTGCGAACACGAATTTTAAAAATAAAATTGAGCAAAATTTACATTTTACAAATTTAATTTACGCAAGCATCTTAGGGTTTCCTACATCCTCATCTATACTAAGAATTCTTTTTAAAACTTTAAAAAATATATAGCCCACTATACCCGGGTTTCTGAGAAAATTTTATTTCAGGAAATTTATAGTCATCATGTTTAAAACAGGGTAATTAATATAAATCACCCTGTTTTTTTATTGACATTAAATGTGATTACTTCAAATATTTTATGAATCATTCTGCTAAAAATTGGATGACTGCTAGAATTTTATAATTTCTATACTTTATACATAGAAATTCGAAAGTGTTTTCTTTCGAATAGAAATCCTAGTTGTTTGTCAATTACGTCTAAACGGCTACACCGATTTTCACGCAGATGGCACCAGTACCGGAGGTGGTTATAGGCTATATAAGATCTCGATTGGATGCTACGGCTACATTTTACGCCCACATTTTTAAATTTTTAAACCGCTGCACTGATTTTCTCTAAACTTGACACTCAGATACTACTAGTGCCGGTGATGGTTACAGGCTATGTAAGAACTGGGTTTTTTTAACTATTAAACGGTAGTAAATATATGATATCGCCTAATAAGGTATAGCGAAGCGCACCGGATTACGCTTGTACACAATAACCCCTCAGAACAAAAAAAAATATAAGTGAAAAAATATTACCATCTTAAAAAAAAAAAATAAGTTCCAACTGCCGATTAATAAACTTTTTATGCAGGTTTTAAAAAACTTAAAATTGTGTGAAAAATTTAAGTGCGCCAATTATTGATGAGAACTCCTTACCTACTTTTAATACAACGAAGAATCAGTGACCTTTTTAACTTCTCACAAAAAAAATATATATATATACAATTTTTACATCAGTTTATTATTATACCTATTTATGGACATTTGGCCAATAACAAGGGGTAATTTCTCAATAGGCTTTACAAAATTTCTCTAATAAATTTCATAACGTTTAAAAAAATTGCTTCTTCTGTTCCATGATAAAAAACATTGGGCTAACATCAGTACAAAGTTGCAAAGGTTATGATGTATTTATCTAGTTCGACCTATGGTTACCATTAATTTATAAACACAAAACACAAAAATCGCATATTACGCTAATACCAATTAAATAAGATCAATGGCCTTTATTTGCATATTTATCATATATTAAATTTGCATAAACAATTTCAGCACCCCCACGACCACTGTGCAACGTAAATTGCGTTAATTAAGTAGTAATTTTATGGCATCATTTGTTGTATGCATTTTTGCTTCTTCATTTTTATTTATTTTTTTTCAAATTCAAGGCATCACAATCAATTAAGGTCCACCATCGCAACTAATTGTACTACATACTATGTATTTAATTCTTACAAACAGAAACTCATTAAAAGAATTTATTTAAGACATTCATTCAGAAAATAAAAAAATAAAAAAAAACTTATTTACATACAAATACACTTTGTTTTCTATATAACACACATACCTACACAAATAAGTTACTTCAGAAAAAAAAAGCGCAAATAATATTTGAAAAAAGAATCGCAAAATTTAAATTTGTTTTTCTAAGGAAAATTAAAAAAAAAAGACAAATGTTATCACCTACTAGTTGATCTCTATTATCATTATTTATATTTAATTCAAACACAATACAAAAAAGACACTTGAACAATCTAAATGAATTTCTTAAGAATTTCTTTAGGGAAAAATACACTTTATTTCTTATACTTTTGTCATAATTTTACATAAAATTATTGTTATTATTTTCATATTTAAAACTTTAATTTCCTTATTTGTATAAAATTCACTTTACTAGCGATAATTTAAAAGTAAATTTATGTTGTTGTTTTTTTTCTGTTTTATTAATACTAACCGCTTGCCCAACATTTGTGTAAACTACACACACAACTAAAATAATTATTTTCCACATTTTATGTCATTTATCTTATATATCTTTTTTTCTTTTAATATGATTAATTTAAAAATTTTCCCACGAAAAAAAATCCTTTTTTTTTTAATTTTTTCGTTTTCAAACACTTTTATCCGTTATTATTTTCCAACGATCCGTATTTCTCGAAATGCAAATGAGTTTTAAATTCTATACAAGTAATTCCCTAATTAAAAGTCTTAAATGCGTCTGTTTAATGCTCTTGTTTTTCCTTTTATGAGAGCAATTTATTCTCGATCTTTTTATATGTCTCTCTATGATCTGTATTATCAAATTCACATCTTTGGTATTGTTTTAAACCGATGTCGGGTTTGACGGAATTGAGTTGCAAACATAAATGTATAAATTTTAGACTTTGTCCAAAAAAAAGTAATATTTTTTTTTAAATTTTATTAGTTAATTATACAATTTTCTTGATTGTTAGAAAAAATAATTTTTATCATAGATAAAAACTATTATAATTATGATTTTAATTATTTAAGTCATCAAAATTTTAATTTTGTAATAGTTTTACTAAAAATAAAACAACTTGTCTTCCAATTCCAATTATTTTTGTTATTATAGCAATTAATAAAATGATTAAATATCAATAAAAAATAAATTATGATATGAGTAATTTTTTATACACATTTAATTTTCAATGAATTAAATAATTGAATATAAATTCTATTTTAATTTCAGATTTTTATGGGAAAAATTTGAGTTTAAAATATTAAAAACTTCGTATATGAAAAAATTAGTCAATTTTAAAATAAATAAATAAATAAATAAATGCATTTGGAATTTCCAATTAAGAATGTAATTGAGCATTTTTTGGAAACACTTTTTTTTTTTGCACAGAAAAATTATGACTAATAAACGGTTTGTCAATTACTTTTTTAATTATATCAATTATTAAAGTGAACAATATTCAAATATATTTTTCTAAATATAAAATAATTTATCGGTTTTCAAAATAAGTGACAAATTGTATAGGTTAAATTTCAATTAATAAAACTTGATTATATATCATTGTAATTAAAATAAAATTTACAATTTTTTATGTAAAAATTGTATTTAATTTATTAAAATACTTCGCTGTAAAGTAATTTATTTAAATTTAAAAATATCATTTAAAAATATTTGAAATCATTTAAAAATTTAATTGAAATTTGTTTGAAAAGATTAATTACAAAAAAAATGTTTACTAAAAACAATGTATTTTTGGTTTAGATTTAAAAAAAATAATAAATTCAATTAAATTATGATAAAGAATGTCTTCAGTAATTAATTTTATATCATTGTAATTCAAATTGGATTCACAATTTTTCTATGTAAAATTTGTATTTAATTTATTAGAATACTTCTTCATTTAAATTTAAAAATATTTGAAATTATTTAAAAATTCTGATTAATATTTTAATGAAATTTAAAAAAAAAAACACCATTGGCCGTTAATCAGTTTATCGGTGTAGTTATGTTCTTGGGGGAGAGAATTTCTATTTCTTATCACTTTCATTCATTTTTTTTATTATTTATTTTGTTCATTTGTTTTAGTATTTATTTATTTTCGGTGGCGCAAGTAAATACAATACGACATAAACAAAACCTTACAAACTAATTGTTGATAAGAAAGATGGATTTTAATTATTGTTCTTTTTTTTTACAGTTGAAATTTTCATTTAATTTTTAGTGACTTCTATATTAACATTTACATTTTAACATACATAATTCTTAAATAAATATTTTATTATGTTTTAAATAAACAATTACTCAGAATGTCAACTAAGATTAAGTAAAAACAAATAAAAAAAAAATAATAATAATAAACTTGACAAATAATTAATCAAAAAATATTTTAATAAAGTACAATTCTAAAAAAGAGACATATTAATAAAATTTAGTTTAAAATATTTAAGCATTGCAGTTAAAAATTAAAAGAATTTTTTTTTTAAATGTTAAGACCATTAACTTTAATTATAACTACTAAAATAAATCATTTGTAATAATTATAGTTTAATTAAAACTTTTATTAATTAAATATAATTTATTAAACATAAATGTTGTTAGAAAATTTTATTAATACAAAATTATTATGATTGAATTCTTAAATCAAATATTTGATCAAAATTATGTAACCACTATATAAAACACTTTTCAACTACTCGATTTTACCGATTCTTTCAAAACATTCCCATGATATAACAACTCCAAACAATTTTTTGTAAAACTAGTGGTCACGGAAATTTGGTAAAATATTTAAAACTTAACCATAGCTAATAATATTAATTAAAATTTGTTAAACCAAGAAAATTATTAAATATTTTAAGTATTTCCTAATGCTTCCGTTTCGTCAACACATTCACGTTCTTCTAGAAGGAAAACTTGATTTCTTGGACACCATTTTATTTTTAATTTACCATTTTCGCAAAGAATATATTTGTGCCAATTATCTGCATATGGATATTTCATGATTCCTTCGGATGTGCAGTATACACCCAATGGAATTGAAAATGATACTGAAATTAATAAAATGTTTTAATTATTAAATAAATATTTAAAAGTATAATTAAAATTTATAATTCAATTTAACTGCTATTAGGTCTTTATAAACGAAAACTTAATATTTTTATTAATCAATTATAAGATTTGCTAAACATTTTTTGTTTCAATATTTTATTAATTGTATCAATTAATCGAATAATAGAATTTAACTTGTTTTATATTTGTAATAAAAATTAAAACTAGTTATCAGTTTTTAATTATTTGTGTAATTGTAATAATTGAATATATGAATATCATCTTAATTGAAATTATATTTCATAATTTTAAAAGTAAAATGTGTATTGAATACCCAGAAAAATATATATTAAAAAAATAGAAATAAATAATTGGGGTATTCACAAAGTGTGCTATCATGTCGTATTGTGATAATGTCATAAAATTTTATAAAGGAAAAGCAATAACAATATTTTTTATACATTGAAATATTTTAGGACATATGACAATACGAAATTTTTGTTCGACATCCTGAGACAGGCCGTTAAAGTTAATTTTTTCTATTAACAGTATTGAAAAGTTAGTTAACTTTCAGTTAGTATTATTGTGATTTTTTTGTATCTAAAAGTCAAAATACTAAAAATAATTTTATTTGTGTTTTGAAATATAAAAAACACGCATGGAATTTGATTTCTTCTAAAGGATTTTCGGACTTCATGTGGAGTTATGGTCGATTATAAACCAGTTAATATCAACAAAATTCGTTCATATAGTTTACATGAACAGACGGCTGTGGACAGACATAAATGATGCTAGAGACCACCATTCAAGAAAACATTTTTATGGTGGTTATTAAAAGAGTTTAATATATTGTTTCATATTGTCCTTTAGTAAATATCTGGAACCATATTAAGAATTCTTTCAAATTACATAATTTTTTTATTTTATTGTTGTACAAACTAAAAGTTAAAAACTAACTGGAAGAATATGTTGGATTAAATTTAATTTAAAGTTAGTGCTAAATAGAACTTTGTGTTAATGTATTTATTATAACTTTTTGTTTAAACTGAAAGTTAGTATCTAACTTCCAGTTATTGTTTTATTGTTATCGGGCCTAACAAATTAACTTCAAAAAGATTCTTAATTATCAAACAATTTATAAATAATTACCTTCTGAATCTATAATTTCCTCCTCTTTTGTACACTCCACATGCTCATTAATATTTATTTCACTTTCGGGCAAACATTTTCCTCGTCGAAAACTAAAAATTTCATTAGATGGACATGTCGTTATTTTAGTGCCAGCAGGAGAGCAATTTATGAAATAGTGACAATAAAACGGATGTACAAAATTACCTAATAAATCTGAAGGACACTTTAAAAAGATTAAACTGTCATCTGAAATAAATTAAAAAAATATTATACAACTTTAAAAAATAATAATAATAATTTAAAAAGAAACCTACTTGATTGTATTTTTGATTGGGAGGAATATTTCTCTTGTACAGGCGGCAATACTTCATAGACGTTATACATATTTTTCTCACATAACTTTTGAAAAACACTATATACAAAATTTGGTCTACATGATTTTTCATATAATCGACCATAAACACATTTCAGATACTTTTCATTATTAAAAGGATGAGGATAGACTCCAATTAAATTTTGTGGACAATAAATTATATCATTGAAGAAATTGTCTAAAACATCATTTGTTTCATTTGAAACCTCATCTGAAGGCAATTTAATATTAGCATATGTTTTTAAAAAATTATAGTTTTTCTTTAAATGTTTACATACGGTTGTTGGTTGCATTCCCATAGTCACATTTTGCTTTATGTTTGTCATAACAAAAAGATCGTGCTTTATCGAATATCATATCGGATTCACAATGTTTAATACTCCCTTGCCCATTATTGCATTCTATATAGATTGTACAATCTCCTGGGTATGGATGTGATGTATAAAATGTTCCCGGTGGGCAGGGAAAGTGTAAATGTTCTGAAAAAAATTAATTTATAAACATTAGTTAACATCTTTTTAAACAAATTAATAAATGTCTAGGTTTAACAAAAGTTAATGTTATTTTTGAATTTGTAATAGAAATCTTAAAAATTAAAATTACCATTTCCTGGCGAATTTTGTATCGAATGGTCATCTTTTACTAGATAGACATGGCCCAATGTTATCTGAAAATTTACATATTTTTCCATTAAAAATAATTAGAAGAAAATAATAATTGATTAATATTTTAAAATATTTTGCAACTTTCTTGCTCAATAACAACATTCTGAATATTGTAAGTCTTTAAAGAGTAATAATTCAGTGCAATATATTTTTCTTTATCTTCTTTTCTATTTTTAAAGGGGTCACAATAGGCCTATTGGAATCTAGGTGGAGTCTTGCATACACCACCCTTTTCAATATAACATTATACTTTATTCAGCTATATCACTATGCATTAATTTAATAAAATTTTATTCTTTTTATTTTTTAAAATACATATCACGATCACATTTGTTTGTAATAAAAACTTTGATTTTATGTTTTCTAATTCAGTAATTAAGTTTACTGTTTTAATTTAAATTTCTTCAAATATAATAATTATGCTTAATTGTTTTTATTTTGTAATTGCATAACTTCATTACTAACCGATTTGATTAAAATAATATAAATTATTATTAATTTATTTAATATCGTTAAATTTTTCATTATTGTATATAAACACGTCTTAATTGATAAAAATTATCACTTCAAATGAAACCAATCGCTATAATTTGATTAATAATTTTGCAATATTCTCACGTCTGTTAACAATAAATGAGAGTGCACTGTGTGTATGCTAAAGCTAACAAAAATTTTTTAAAGCAATTAAGAAAAATAAAATGTTCAATTCCCAACAAACACAAAATCGAACAGAGAATTAAGTTTGAGATTGATTTAATAAAATATTTGAAAAATACTATACATACTCTCACTTCAATAATAACTTTTATTCTCAAACATAAACTCATATATATACCTACATATAAAAGTTCATTTTTCGATAAGTCTATGATATTTTGGGACTCATAGAAGAAAATTATAGAAGAGATACTTCATCTACAATTTGCATTTAATTATTAATTGAAAATTGTTAAAATGACAAGAAATAAATATTAAAACAAAAAAATTAAACGTTTGAGCATTAGGAAAACGTATGAACATCAGTTTGGTATTAAATATAAATGTTTTGTAGGTAAGTAAATAGCTTTAAAAGTAATGAATATTACATAACAAACAACTACTTTGTTAGTCATTTCAAATATTATATTGTTAATTAACAATAGTTATTAACTAAAATAATATTTTATAGAAAAATTGATAGGTCTAAGATTAAGAAGCTAAACTATTGAACTATAAAAATTTTCTACATAAAAAATAAAACAAATTATCTTTATCATAGTTAAATAAAATATATATTTAGTAACAAATTGATCTCAATATTTCTAATCGTTCTTTAATTTTGCTAAGTTCTTAGAACCCAATATTAAAGCTGTAAAGAAATTGTAGTTACAATTAGTATTATTTTTTATTTTCATTTCCTCTTAATTTCTCCAGAAGAATTATTTTTGTCTTTGATTGATTTCTCAATGACTTTAACATCTTCAATTGGCAGTTTTTCTAAGCCTGTACGTTGTTTCATTTTTAACCACATATGTTCATAGGGATTTTCCAGTTCACTTTGAGTTTTGGGTATACCTAGAGCTCTTTTTACTCGTGGGGAGGCAAGTAAAAGATTCTGCATTAAACCATAAGAACTGGAAGCCACCCAATAGACGGTAAGGGCAGAAGGAACAGAACAAGCAACAGGAATCATAAAAAGACTAAGACCACGAAAAACGTTAGTTACGATATTGTGAAATCTTGTAGGAGGACGAGTGCGCATCATGGATTGCATCTTCAAAAATTAAAGAATATTAATGTTTTTTATTTTTATATCCAAAAAATATATTACCTCTATAATACCCAAATTAATAACACCTAAAGCAACAGGTAGTATGTAGGAACTATCAACTTGGGTTAAATTAGGTATCCAACCAAAACCTCCAATAGTCATCTCAGTTGCCACAATTTGTGCTTGTAAGGAGGTGGGATCTGGCATCATATTAACTAAATTACGTAGAGCCATAGATTGAAAAATCCATAAGGGTATTTGGCCCCATAAAACAATAAATGTTTTGGCAGGATGACAATTATCTCTAACAATTAATTTATTCCATTGTTTACGAATCTAACAAAATTATAAATACATTAAATATTATTTTAAAGCCAATAAATTACTTTTAATGTCAACTCACCGATCTTTGATAAACTATTTTAGTTTGTTTCTCTGTCCATTTGAATTTTCTCATAGCCATAGCTGCTTCTTTTTTTAATTCCTCTATAATAGCCGGCATTTCTAAAGAAATTTTTTCTATTCTTGCCGTTATTTTATGTTGATATATTGTTAAAGGCAATGTAACAGCGGTACGAAACAGAAATGTTGTTACGATTATAGATGCCCACCAGGGCAAACCAGTAAAATCGTGTATTTCGATTAGACCCTGTTGAACATATGCCACTGGTGTACTATTCGATAAAGATTGATAAAAACTTGCAAAGAATCCAAGATCAACAGGTGCTGCAGTGGCCGCAGCAGCCTCAGTTGAATTGAAACGTTTTGTTAAGTTGTTTATTGGTCTAATGTTCTCATCTTGTCTGGAACTTCGATATTGTTGTGTCATACAACCAAAACTACGCTTCAGCACTACATCCACATTATTCTTTTGTACTATTCTTTTAGAATAGACAAAATTCGAACTTTTCATTGAGACTTTTAGTAGTTGATTCATTTTGTCTTAAATTATAGTTATAAATATAAATGTTTAATTCATATTTATTAAAATATAGTGATATTAAATAACGAACGAATTTTGTTTTCCAAATATTACGTTGGTTTAAAATCAAAACAAAACTCAGCTGATGGCAATGCTGCCATATTATTAGATTCAGTTTAATAGAAATCAAACATCTCTCGAAAATACAAAACAACCTAACATCAAAACCTTCAAATTTGTTTTTTTTAATGAAATATAGTTTATTTTTCCAAACTGTGTACAGTCACAAATTTACAAACTTGTCGCTCAAAAAATAACAATTATATTAACAAATATATAGAATTTCTTAAGTAAATTTTTTAAAAAAATTAAAAAAAAATTGTTTCTTTTTGCAAATTGATATTGCAATAATTAAATTATTCAAAAATATAAAATTTTATTAAAACTTAATTTCTTGGGAGTGACACTACGCGTTGTATTTTTTACAAAAAGTAAAAAAATAAAATCGTTTTTGAAGGTGTTTTAAAATGGGTCCCATTCAATCAATAGAAATTATTAAATTGAAATATTTTGAGAATTTGACAATATTTTAAGAGAAAGTCTAAGATATTATTTGTTATTTTTGAATTTATAGCGAACAGAAGCAAATTTCATGTTTCGTACCATAGCATAATTATGAAGTACTCGCACATGAAGAAAAACAACAATTCCTGGTATTTTGTACATAGGAATAAAAAAACAATTTGACAGTACCGCGAGGTATGTCGATGAAAAAATTGTAAAACAATACTCTTACGATATACTTTCTAATTATACTATGCTTTCGTACATGCAATTGCAATATAGCACAAACTTTGCAAATAAGCAATATTCAATAAATGAAATTATGTTTTTTTTATTTGAGGTTTACATATCGTTATGTGATTACATTGTGAATATAAGCGTTCCCAAGAAAATTATATCTACTATTCGGAACTACTCGGGTTTAACTTGGCAAACAAGAAATGGTTTTCATCGCTCCTAACATGTATGGAGACGTGGACCCACATTTGGGAACCGATGTTTTAGACGATGATGTGAAAACAGTTTTAAGCCGCCTTAACAGTTTTAAGCCGCCTTAACAATTTTTTTATAAAAGCCGCCGTCGTTAAAATGATTCGGCGTAGGCCTCTGAAGCAAAACGCAGAATAGAAAAAAACGAACAGATTGAAAGAAGTCATTTTTCTTTCAATTCGGTAATTTAACAGTAAATAAATGCAATTAAATATATTTTAATACTAAAAATTATATATAAAATCAAGAAGAATATAGATATAATAACATTTAAACAAAATATTTTGTTGACAAAATATGAAACAACTTGAAATTTATTGAAAGAAGGTGAGAGAAAAATATTTGACAAAAAAAGTGAATTACAAAGAAGAAAACGATTTTCTTTACTTTTTGGGTGAAAAACAAAATTTGTAGTGATTTTTTTATAATAAAAAATAATTGATTTGTTTTAATAATAAATATTTTTGGTTAAATTTCAATTCTTATTCTACGACAAATCAACAAAACAACAAAATTTGCATACATCACAATAACAACAACGTATCATTCCATTAATTGTTGGTGGGGCTGTTGGACATATTTGATTTTATTATTGTTATTGTTGTTGCTGCTCTTATATCTATTTTATACACCAATACATTGGAAATAATACGAAATAAAAACAAACTAAAAAAACTATAACTGTGACGTTGAACACTTATATTTTTGTTGGAAAATTGTTTGTCGTCTTTGGTGTCTGATGTCGATTTATTTTATTGTCTTGCAACTTGGTGACCTGTTAATACAAAAACAAAACGAAAACTATACAATTACGTTTTGGAACATTTAACACTTGGGTCTCCATTTTTAAAATAATATAAAAACAACTTAAGAAATTGCCGATACATAAAACGTATATTAAACCCACAAGGAAGCAGATAAGGAAAAAATTAACAAAACATTTACTTTGCCAATAAACTAAACGAAAAGACAATTTTCTTTGTGCAGCTGCTGCTTTTAATTGATTAATTACTTTCTATATACTATATACGATACTAACAATTAAGAACGTCATTTTCTATTAGAATAGAATATTTATTGCAAATAAATAGAAACAGAAAGTGAGAAGAAACGTAATTTCTGCCGAGAGTAAAGGTGACACACACCATCACCACTGTGTGGTTGGTGTTAAATACATAAATTACTTAGCTCCCTTTCCTATCTCAAATTCTTGATTCCCAACTACTTCTTTGACATCTAACCTGTTTGTCTAGTGTGGATATGAATTGCACATTGACAAGATGGGGAGAGCTGCCATCATTGGTGTTGGGACAGATTTACGAATATTTAGAACCTCATGATCGCCTTAATGCCAGTCAAACCTGTAAACATTGGCGCAGTGTATTATTTCAAAAGAGGTAAGTAAGTTTTAAATGTTCTTAATACTTGTTTTTGATTCAAACTTTACGTTAAATAATTTTAGAGGATAGGGTTGGATAAAGAATTTCTCAAAAGAAAGAAGTAAAGTTCAACTATCATATAATTCAAAATTAAAAAATTATCGGTAGTGAAAAAAAAGGAATTTTTAGGGAAAGAGTGAGGAAAATGATTTTATATTTTACTGTGTGTAGATATGACACCTGTATATCGTTGTCTTACTTAAATGAAAATTTTAGAATTTATAAGTTGACTGACTCCCTGTAGAAGAACCAGTGTGATACATTTTCAAATTGGGGGATTCATGTTGTATTGTCATAATGTCATAAAATTTTATATTAGACGATGGCTTTTATCATCAATCACACCTAGACTGATCAATATACCAATGGCCAATAGTGTTAATTGAATCTTTTAATGAATTATTAAATTATTTCATTTCTTAAATACATTTAGTATTATACTTTCATTGCAAAACTAAGTTTGAAAATAAAATTTCATACAAATTCAAATACGCCTTTTTTATATTTATTAACCAAACCACATGTTTATTTGTTCTTATTTATATTCCATATTTTGAAAATAATTTTTATTTTGCGCCTTAAATAATTATGTACATTAGAGGTATACCTACTAGAGATGGACCGTGATACTCTAATAAAATTATTAAAAACCCCCAAAAAAAATATATTTATATAAAAATACGTTTTAATGTAACTTCTATTAAAATATTGTTTTATTGAAAACATCCGTAGTTTCTGAAAACTTTTTTTGATCACATTCATACGTTTACATATTTATTTATTTATAACCTATTTTTACCCCATGTTACTACACTTATAAAAGAAACGTTAAAATGTTAAAGCCTTAATGTATGTACATCATTTTTTTATTTTTAAATAAATAATAATAAAGTATGAGTTCTCTAGTACTTACACCATATAATATTTATTAAAAGAAAAATGCTGATAAAGATAAAACTCAATGATGATGTTATAATTGAGAGATGGATGCTAAATATAATTATATACAATGTTGCCTTTTAAAAGCAAAAAATATATGAATATAATACTTGCATGAAACTTGTACTTATGCATGCATGTATAAACAATATCAGCCAAGTGAAAGTATGCACATATGGTCAATTAATATTATTTTATTATGCAAATTTTTTTTATTAACTTTACATAAATTTTATAAATATTTTCCTAGAAATTTAAATTTCAATTAAGTTTAAGTAAATAAGAAAAATGTTTGTTTTACTTAATTCACTGAATTTTCCAGTAAATTTTTAATATTTTTTTCTAAAATTGTTAGTTTGTTTTGTTGTTAACATTTAAATAATTCTGTTAAAATGACTATAAAATAAAAGACAAATTTGTTCACAAAAGAAGATAAAAAAATGTACAACAGCTGATTATGAAATTATTAACTAGTTTATGGTTAAATTTAGTGGTTTCTTATTAATATTTCTTTTCCACTGACTACCCTCTGTCTGTGGGTTGTTGATAATATTTATGCCAAACATTTGTAGTGATTTAAACAAAGTATATAGTATTTGTTTTTATTTTCTTTTGTTTATTTTATTCAAGGCCAAATTTGTTTTTGTTACAATTTCTTTTTAAATCAAATATTCGCCAAAAAATAAATTATTTAATTTTGTAGCACGTCATTTTCATTTAACCCATTTTATGCCATTAATTTTTTTTATTATTAAAATACAAGTTTAAGTAATTCTAATATTTTATTGTTATAGCAATTTAAAAATATTGAAAACTTGATTTTTTCTATCAAAGTGGAAAAATATGTTAAAAGTCTAGGAATTCACTATTTCTTCTAAATTATTATCATAGTTTGTTTCTATAAATAAAAAAAAAAAAAATAATAATAATATTTTGAGTTCTGTTTAAATTATATAACTTTCTGTATATTTTTTTTTTATTAAAAAGGGATTGACAAATATTACAGGATATTTCTTGTGCCTATTACTTATATAAATTTTCTTATTACAATTTCCATTATACATTTTTAATTAAAATATTTTACAGATTTTTTATTAATTCAAAATTTAAACTACATATTGACAACGATCGTCAGTGTAAATTTTTTCGCCATACTTTGTATAATCTGACGAATGAGCTTACTATAATCTTTGATTTCATAAATGTTTTCCATATTGAAAAAATACGACGCATCTTATACAAGTAAGTTAATTTCAATTACAAATTTATATAAGACATTTTATGGATTCTTTGTATGTTCACTTCAATATCTTTAGAGTTGCACGATGTGATAGTTTACAGGGTATACGTTTTCAAACAAATAATGTGGGTCTAACACCACCCGGTGATATAAGTGAAGATAGTCTAGTCGATATTGAACAGTAAGTAAAAAAAACATTGTTATTATTTCAGTATAGATTAATTAAATGTAATTAATCTATCCCTCTAGACTGTTTGTTGAACCATTAAAAATATTTTTAAATCGCAAGAAAACCGCCTGTAAAATATTGGACTTAGGTGCAATAGAAGCTTTAACTTATTATGGTTTAGATTTCCTAAAATCTTTGAGCCGGCCTCAAGAATTAAATGTATTAACATTGGCCTCAATCAAATATGATCCTAGTCATTATCCCATGTTTGCCATGGAGAACACACTGTTGCAAAAGTGTTCAAATCTACAAGTACTTTCACTCGATTACGATACGCTCAACGAAGAATTATTGCATACATTAAAAGTTTTACCTCTTAAGAAATTTTTAATATGTGTTCATGGTTTAGATCGTCATCATCCAGGTATTTCGGAGCGTGCATGGTCGGAATTTTCTGCAAATTTCAATAATATCGAATTGATTGTATCATTAATTTATGCCTTTGAAGCTGTTGAGGTATTGCAAATGCGTATATTAAGACAAAATATGCCTATAACACACTTGCGTGTATTATTCTGTGATTATGTAAGTTTATTGATACATTTTAGAATATTTTTTGTCGGGTTTTTTAAATTTTTTGTTTAAATTTTCAGATGAATGTCGATGCATTGGAATGGATTTCCTTAAATAATAGCCGCACTTTGAAAAGTATACAATGGATTGATTCCGTAAGTTTTAAAAACATTAAATAAATAAATATGCTGCAGTTAAATCCAGTTAAATTTTTCTTCCCACTAGTCAAATTAACAGATTTTTGTGAAAAATTACAGTAAAATATTCCAATATTTGTACGCAATGAAAAAATCGCAAATAATACCTTTCAAATTATTAATATAAATATTTTTATGTTTTTTCTGCAAAGTTGTTAAGAAAGAAAAACGTTCTGATCAAAAATTTTATTAAATTAATTTGTATTTGATATTTTTTTAATTTATAGGCCTATAAACATTCCGACAAAAATATTATGGATTTATTTTTACGCTCCGGACAAGATCCATTTATAATGATGTCTTGGCGTTGTAAGAATTTAGAAGAAATTGTCATACATGGTTATGTTTTGGATCCTCATAACATTGTTGGCATTTCTCGTTTACGTGGCCGTACCTTAAAACATTTAGAGGTATCAATGATTGATAATGCACCCACAGAAGCCAACATAGATTCCTTTATTGAAGTTAGTATTAAGAAAACTTTTTATATATTAAAATTTTTGTCTAATAATATATTTTTTAATGTAAAGGAAATCAATACTTTATTGGGCCAAAAATGGGAACCTTCAAATCTCAACAATATGCATCCAGCTCTTGGCTATATGCCTGTAGCAGATGATGTACGTGATGAATATGTCTTCGATCTCATACGACGTGATATTTCCAATTAAAACTGGAAACAACAAATAAAAAAAACTCAAAATCCAAAACAAATTTTCTGCTTTTAAAGGAAAATTGTTTAATTATATTTTGATTAAGAAAAATACACACACAAAAAAGCAACTATTATTAAATAATCTGCAATATTTTAATATTAAGTGAAAATCTCTTTAAAAAAATTTAAAAACATCAAACCGAAAAAGAAAACAAAACGAAACACACAAACCAACAACAAAAACGTCATGCCAAGTAAATCAAACGATCGACCAATAATTGAAATCAATCAACGATTTTTTTGTTCATCTTTATTTCATTATTATCGTATTAACAAATTTAAAAGGATTTGCAACTGTTTGGAACATTTAACAGTGATGTTGGGTAAATATGTATTTTATTGAGAAAAATTGCATGACAGTGATATATAATTATTATTATTTTTGTATAATTTTACGATTTATTTTTTATTTTTATATATGTTATATCTAAAAATAATACTTTTTAAATGTCCTTTATACAAGATAAAACATTTTAAAAGAAATTAAGAAATTATTATATAATTTTATAATTTAAATATACATAACTTTGAAATATAATTTTCGTTCATGGCCATTAGATAAAAAATTTACACTAAACTTCAAAATAAGTCAAATGATCTAAAGAAATTAAACTTTTTTTGTTTGATAAAAAATATGCCAAATTTTATTACAGTTCCAAGAAATTTTAACTGCAATTGATTGATCAGTAAAATTTTTCAAATGATTTTATTGTGTTGGAAAAGTTAGATATATATAGTGTGTTCCATGAAATATGTAGTGTATTCATTTTAATAAACAATTGAACCATGCACATCGCCCAAAATAATTTTATAAAGAACATTCCATAAATTTCTACTAGTAGTTCCGGGTCATTAATAATTAAAAATTAATAATAAACAAAATTAGTTTTGCTATTATTTTTAAAGTAATACCGATTTTTTTTTAATAAAACCATGATCATACAGTTCGAAAATAGAAAATTAATTTTTGGGAAGAAGCCTGAATACATTTGAAATTTTCCTAATCAAAAATATAAGTATGCCTATAATACGCTGAATATCTGGTTTGTTGTAATGAGTTGATGCTTCATTCATTTTTCGAAAAAAAAAGAAAAAAAAAATTAAACGAACCTTTCAGCGACGTTTTGAATCCATGTGATTGTGACAGCCTATAAATTAGTTTTCAATGACTTTTAGTACCAAGTAGCTCAAATATTATCTTTGTATTAAGGCGAAATGTTAGTGCTATTGCTTTTAACTTTTCCAACACCAATAAACTCTTGACTCCATTACTTTATGTTTTATAATAAAAATTATTATTTTTTTTTTATTTTTAAAGAAGAATTATAAAAAGAAAAACAAAATTTAATAGTTATAGAAAAATTTAATTAGGCTAAGATTAAAACAATTTACTAAAAAAAAACATAGAAATAGAAATAAGTCATCATCCATTTTAAATATTAAGCCAAGGCATTGTCGAAAATATAAATGAAACAATGACAACATAGTGAAAAGAAAAACGTATTACAACAAAAAATCATCTTAAAAGACTTAAGCACTTCACAAATTATGACGTACAACGGCGAAATTGTGAAACCTGCTATAAAAAAACAAATACAACAAAAAGATTAATTTGTATTTAAAACTCAAAAACAATTATTAGAATGAAAGAACTTAAAACAAACTAGTATATTAAAACATCAAACTGTGATTAAATATGAAAGCCATCTCAAAAAACAACAAAAAAAGTATACAAATTATTACAAAATTTGTTAAAATAAAATGTGCAACAATTATTTTAAAGAAATGAAAAACAAACCAAAAAACTAAATGCAACAAAAAGTAATGTTAAAAAAAACATCTTAAAACAAACAAAACAACTTGTTATTTATTAGGAAAAAATTTCGAAAGAAAACCAGAAAATTTGAATTATTAATGCATCATTTTTAATAAAATTTTTGGAAACAATTTTAAGATGCACTGGTGATATTAAGGACCACTTGGGTTTAGTACAAACGTTACAATTTCTTGATTGGAAATTAAAAATCTATAACGTATTTATATATATTTATATGAGTAAATTTTAGAAATGTTAAGAAGATTTCATATGGTGGTCTATTTTCAATTTTATACTTGATTTATTTTATTTAGTTTCGCATACATCTAAATACAGTTGGTAATGTTTAACACAAAAGTTTTCCTATGCTAAATGCATCGTAATCGTGAAAAGTTTATTTAGTTAGATCATAATAAATGTAACATGAATGGACATTAACCACACACTGTGACTGTTAATTGTCTTGTCTAGATATAGTTTCTCATTAATATGTGAATTTTGATGCTACACTGATAAATTTTTGTTTCTCAAATGCCTTTTTTTTAAATAAAATGTTACCAACTTTGAATTATATACTAAAAAATGGATTTAAATTAAAAAAATAGCATAGAAAAATCTGTCACAAAAATTGAGTACACATTTCAATTTCTCCAAAAATTCTAAGTTTAAAAAAATCCAAAATTTTGCAAATATAAACGAATGTTGAAGTTTACTAAGACTTCCAAATTTTACCAATATTTAAAATTTCACAAAAAATATAAAATTTAATTTCATGTGCTTCTTTTTTCCATTATAAATTTTATTTTTTCAAAAATTTTATAATGGTGCATTAATATAACTAAACATCATCTTCAAAATTTTTATATCGTATAACTTTTTAATTTAATATATGCCAGATTAAATAGATAAAATTTATACTTTTACTGATTTTTCATTTATAAAATTTTTGTTATAATTATTATAAAACAAAGTTCATTATTTAAATGTTCCATTAAACATATTTCTTTACAAAAAGAAAACATCATTTTAATCATAATTATATTTTAATTCAAGCTCAATATTAGTTAAAAACATAACAAATTACTATTTTTCCGAAAGAAATTAAGCTCAAAATCCAAAATTTCTTATTGTGATTTATTTTTTTATTGTGATTTTATTTTTTATTTTTTAATATTAAACAAAAACAGATCTAAAAATATTATCGAATATAATTTTAATTTTATTAAGTTGATAGAAAAGAAATCTTAACGAATACAGGAAGCTAAAATATTTCAAAACGAATCTTAAAATCTGTTTTACATAGTTTTTATAAGACATAAAATAAAATGATGCAAAAGTATGTGTATTAATGTGATATTAAACAAAGAAGAAACACAAAATAAAAAATTTTAAAATCCCCTTGTAATAAGAATATGAAAGAATTAAAAATAAAATAAAACATTGTCTTAGTTTCGGAAAAATCAAATTGATATTTAGAAAAAGGCGAATTCATACAGAATAATTAAATTTATTTTTTAATTATAATTCTAATGAATAATGAATTATATTATTTTTAATTAAATTTTTTATTAAAAACTTTGAAATTTTATTAAAAAAGAAAAACTAATAACTTAGTTGCAAATAAAATAAATAGTCCACTTGTAATGTCTTCGTCTCAATAAATATCTAAGACAATGTTTTTTTTCTCATTTACCATTTCGTAAAATAACAACTTTTTAAAAGATCTCAAAACGAAAGAAAAAAACCTTTTACTCTTGTAAGAATATCAACGTTATTTGTTGTGTGAATTATAGGGAATTTAATGCAATATTTAAACAATTTATATTATAAAAGTAAATAAATTTACAAGAACAACAACAAAAGAATATGTACCTGAACAACTAAAAGTATTTCTTTCATAATTACAAATCATATTAAAAAAAAGTGCAACAAATCACAACTAAAGTTGTACTCTAAACAACAAATGAAAAAAAAATAAGAATGAAATCTGCAAACACAAATTAAAAGGGAACCAAATATTTATTGTATATGAATTACAAATTATGATATGATTATGAATTACTAACAAAATGTAAAAGAAGAAAGCAATTAATTAATTAATTTAATATGCAAAAAACAAAGACTGAAAAAGCACAACAACTTTTAACAAAAAAAAACAAATTACACAAATAACGTTGTCAACAACAATCTATCGATCAATCAATCAATTAAATAAATAAATATTAAATTGCATAATATTTTAGTGTAAATATACAACAACAAACATTTTAGGGGAAAATAATGTTTGATATTTAACAAACGAAAAAAAAAACGGGAATAAGAATGATGAGGATATATAAGAAAAAAAAACGATTTTGAAAAGGATTTAAAACAATGGAAGATTTTAAATTAAAATTAGAACAATAATATTAGAAACCCCTTAATATAACACACAACATCACAAAGTGAATTCTCAACAGACTTATAGTTTAGTTAAGTATGTTGAGCCCCACTAATGAAGCCAGTATGAATTGTTGACCTTTGATAAAGCAAATAAAACTTAGATTCTATTATTAGTACAATCTTTAAATCGTTGATATTCTAAGTGTGGCTATGTTTCCGTTAATTTTGAACTTAATACAATCAGAAAATTTCTGATGATGGTCATTGGCATAAATTTCACCCAGACATCTTGGATGGGATTACTCAATAAAATAATGTTGGAGAGTAGAAACATATGACCTTCTTAGCTACATGTTACAAAATGCAATTTGTGGTATTTTTATCGGGCTTTATTATTTAAATAATCTGTCAAAAGTATATAATTCCAAAAGCGAAGTATATAAAGTTATAGATAACATTCTCGTGTGGTGTATTCATATCTTTGGACTTAAACTTTTGTGATAAAAATCATAAAATAATTTATTAATATTTCCCTCCATTATTTTAAATCCTTTTTTTTAATTTGTCATAAAAATAATATTTACAACTTATATTATACTTTACCATCAAACAAACAATAGTTTAGTAAGAATTATTTAAAGAAAATTATCAACAAATTATAATTGTTATAGGAAAATTAATAAAGAAAACAACAACAGTAACAAATTATTAAAGTATCGAAAACAAATATTGAAAATATTAAGCATTTTTTGTGATAAATATTAAAAAGTGTTAATGAAACATCAGAAAATTAACACTTTTTTCCAATTTTTTTTCTATGTATGTAAGATATTTAAAACAAAACACAACAAAAACAACTAACTATATGTGATTTAACACCATTTATGAAAAAAAAAATAATTATTTTAAAAATCTCCACAAAAAAAAAAAAAAAACTATGTAATTGTATTTAAATGAAATGTAAGAAAAGAAGAACATCAACGTTGTACGTTTTAAAAAAACAAAACAAAAACAAAAAATTATAAGAAAATTCTTTAAAAAATTGTTTATACTAAATGTCATTTATTTTATTCATTCCATAAACTCCAAATGCAACAACAAAAACTACAATAAACCTAGAGATTTTTTTAGCAAAAGAAAAAATAAAAACTATTTTTAATTATTTTAGAAAATATAATTTTAGAAAAACAAGAAACTAAGAAATTTGCTTAAATACTTAAAGTAAAAAAAGGCCTAAATTAATCACAAAGTGAACAAAAAGAACAAGAATTAAAAAGAAAATATAAGTAAAAAGTGTTTTATGATGATAATAAAGATAAATTTGTAACAATTATTAGGGAATTTAAAAAGAAATTAAGTTATATAAAAAATTAAAAAAAAAAGATTATGATTTGAACTGAAACATAATTTTCTGGTCTACGTCTTTCTGGATTAAGTTCTAAAGCAATCAAATACATTTAAACCGCAAAACTGGTGCGATTTTTCCAAAAGTCCAAGCAAGTTTAAGTTCTGAAAATATTTAACATATTTAGTATTTTTTTGATAGTATTAGTATAGTAAACAATCTTAAATTAATTTTAAAACACTTTTAACTAATATTTTCTTTTTATCTAATTTAATATTTTAAGAAAAAAAATAAACTTTAAAAAAATCTATACAAAGTTTACGAACAACAAAAACAACAAACATTTTATGTATTTTCTTAAATAACAAACAACAACAAATAATTAAAACAAATAAAAAAAACACCTACAAATACAAATTGGGATTATCTTTACTAAAATCTAAGAAATCCTTTACTAAACTGTGATATTAAAAACAAACAACAAAAACAAAACCAACAAACAATGTGAACATCAATCACAACCAACAAACAAACAAAAAAGTTTATGTATGTATTTAAAATAAAACATTAAAAATATAAAATTTATTTAAAGTAAAATAAAAAACAAAAACATCTCATAAAATGTAAAACAATCTTATTGAAAAAAGCATAAATAAAATAAAAGAAAAAAAAACTTTTAAGAAAATTTGTTATCAAAACATAGCAGGGAATTATTTAACAAAACAAAAAGCTAGTTTAACAAACAAAACAATTAAATAAATATTTAAATAAATGGCTACAATTGTAAAAATAAAAACACAAAATTGAATATCAATTATACTATTTATAATAATATTTAAAACAAAAAAAAAAGTCTTCAATTCAAAACATCTGTTCAAGATAAACTGAACAATTAGAAAAATGCCTAAATAAAATCTAAAATAAAAACATAGATTATATAGCAAAATTTCCTAAAACCAAGTTGCATTTGTAGCTTAAAATAAATATCTATGTGTAGCTCCATTAAAATAGTCACAATTTTTTGTTTAAAATATTTTCAAAATAAAGAAAAACGTCCAAAAGTTATAATTATTGCAACTTTGTTTTAGGTCTTTGTGGTCTATATTAAAAACTATGATTGAAATAATTATGAAGTGTTTAAGAAACAAAATTAGACAATGAAAAAAATAAATAAAAATTAACATCTAAATAATTATTATATAAATTAACATTATTTAAAATTCAATCATAAATGTTTCTAAACTAATATTAAAATAAATATTTATAAAAAATGTATAATCTAGACTTATAGTAATGATTAAATATTAATATAAAAAGATTTTTTTTCGCCATATACATTTAAAATTAAAAAAAAAGCAAAAAAAATATATAAATTTTTATTTTATTTGCTTAAATTTTTATATAGTAATAAAATACTATTTTTAAAAATTGCTTAGTTTTTTATGATTTTTCCTTTATTTTTTAATTTTGAATTAATGTTACTAAATGTTACTACCAGCATAATTAATAATTAATCAAATGCAATATCATTATTAAACTTTAATATTATATATAATTAATAAAATATGAAGAGAAAAAAAAAACAAATCCAAAAACTACTTATATTTAATTGTAGTAAAGAAACACACATTTTAATAAAATTGGAAAGTAAAACTTAAATTTTCTTTTATTATTTTTCCACTCAATTATAATGTAAAGCGATGGTAAGTAAGTATGTATTTTAAAATATTAAATAAGTTATGTATATTTTTTTTATTTATACTATAGTTTATTAAAGATAAAAATAAATTTAACATTTACTAACAAAATAATAAATGTATAAATTATAATTAATTTCTTTAATTCCAGTAACAGATTATTCAGTTTAATTTGAACTGAAAATGTGTTGAAAATTTTTAATGTCTGAAATATATAAAATTTTCTATTATTATTTATATTTATAATTATATAACTTATTTATGGGATTTATGCAAATAACGAGGATTGATATTTATACAAACCTTTATTTTTTATCGAATTTTTGTATAAAAGTTAAACGGGAAAGCCGAAACTGTAAGCGGCCGACGGTCACTCAAATTAGTTACTTTCCATCTCTTCAAATTTACTTCGCTTTATGGACTGTAGAATGTCGTAGAAGTACCGCTAAAAATTCTGCTGGTTTATGAAAGATTAAACCCATGAGCATTTCTTAGGGTTGGTCATGACGGTTGCGACCCATCATCATATTTCTTCAGTTTGGAAGGAGTCCAAATTGTCGATAACAATTTGCAATTCTTGCTGTTAAGTTGAAGTTGTTTAAATTATCCAACAGCGATCCTAGGGTTTTCAGGATTGGTACTTGGAATACTACTACCATTGATATCGAATTTATGTAAATTACAATTATTGATATTTATACAAATCTTTTGTCACCGAATTTCAATAAAATGTTCTTATTTTTATAGAATTTTTGAGGGTAGACACCCTATTGCGGGGGAACAATAGTATGGGGGCTAGGTGAAATAATAGACGAATTTCAAAAAAGTACCAAAATGTAAATTGGTACTTTATATAAGTAGGATAATGTAACTTTAATTTTATGTTCCTATATTTCCTTTTAACGTATTCCAACTCAAAAATATAACAACAAAAATACTTAAGAAAATTTAGTACAAAGCTTTTAATCGAATTTTGTCCTTATACCTGAGTTCCGAATAACTTCAAAATTGGTGATTGTCACTATTGGACGTAGGGAAAATTCAAACCTCTTGAGTAGGGTCTACATCCTCATTTGATCCTTCAGGATAAGACATTACCAGGGAGATAGGTCCGTAGATTCGTTCGAATCTTTTAACATTCCTTTTGTCGTGCTTCTTGATGGAGTACTTATCCTTGCCTAAAAGTACCGAAGGGTCTCTCTTAGCTATCCTCTGCAAAAGGATAAGAGAGATTATTATGGCTCTTAGTGATGTTTCCTCTTTGATTCAACAATTCTCAGCGGTTGTCTCATCAAGCATTACCGCATGCTGCCGAACCAAAGAACTGCCGGACGTATGATCCTCTGAATCAATCAACCTGAACCCAATACTATGGTTCTTCTCTTCACTCTGAGCGCAAGTTAAGATTACAGTGAACTCAAGCTCATCTTCCGAGTCAAGATTAAGATCAATAGAATCCAACACAAAAACAATTAATATATAATTTTTTAAAAAAGTGTAAATATCAATCCTGTAGCATATTCCATTTGTTATGCTTTCACAAACCCATTTCAAGTTGAAATTGGATTTGAATTCCATAAAGGATTTCATAAACAGGCAGACTTTAAAAATCTATGAACATTATTATTGAGAAAAAATTGTTTCTATAAAATTCTTTATTTATTTACAGAAATAAAATTCGTTAATAATTATAATAACATTTTTATGAACAAAAGCAAAAAACAATTTCAATTATTATTTTCCAATAATAAAGCCCTTAACAATAAGAAATCGTGAGGAAGGGCACATAAATGTCATTGGAAACACGAAATTTGTTTATATATTTTTTTAATCTATGATATTTCTAACTCTTAAAAAATAAGTATCGCCTTAATACACACAAAGAACCTTTAAGTATAAATAAATGCAACACAGTATGATTGCGTTCATACATGAACAAATGCTAATAGTTTAAAATATAAACAGTTGAACTAAAGTAGCATATTAGACAAAAGGATAATAGACATCTTTATATATTGTTTTGTTACATAAACCGCTTTTTTTTGCGTACAAGTGAAACAAACGTATAAATATTGTAAATGGTTATGACATGTACATATGTATGTATGTGGGTGTGTGTTGGTAATGTAATCTTAAGTATTTTCCCATTGGCAATATTGTTGTTGTTATTTTAAATTACATAACATCTGTGCGAAAAGCTTTTATATTTTTTTTTTTTTTTTTCAAAACAAGGTCAAAGGTTCAAGGATTTTTACATAAGAAAAGCTCCCATAAAATGTTATATGTATGTAGTCTTTATAAAAAGAGTAATATTTTACTCTTCTTTAATACACTCTTTCTCTTTTCCTTGTATAATAGACAATGACATAACACACAATTATTAAAGTAGTAGTTATTTTTTTATGTGATTTCTATGTATAGGAATTTCCGTTATTTTTATTTTTTTAGGTGGGTGGGTGAATAAGGTAATCCTTTGAGGTTTTGATTATATTTATATCATTTATTTACGTATCACATAAGGACTATCTTTTGCGTCTGTTTTAATATTCTTTATGTTTATTATTTTGTTTTTGTTTTGGTTGAATAAATAACTGCTTAGACATTATGTCGTCAGGTTTATCTATTTCTTGCTTTTTATTTCAGTACTTTTGGGTTAGAAAAAAAATAAATTACACTTATATTGGAAAAAAAAAGTTTAAATAAAAAAAACAAAAAAGCACAAATAATCATTTTTTATAAATATATTTTATCTTATCCTTTAAAGTGATATTTGACACTTTGTCAAAGTCATTTTTGGTGTTTTTTTTATTATTGAAAAATTATTATCGGCATAAAAGTTAATGAAATTGCATTCATCAGAATATAACTCGTGTATTCTTCAAAGAAAATTATGAGTTCTAGTCACGACTACAAATCGACTTTAAATAAAAATCTCATGGGAACATTTTGTTATTTCTATTATGATTTGAATTAGTAAGCCGTTAGTAATTTGTTGTTGATACTTTTTTTAAATTGGAATAAAAGAAATCGTAATTTACTAAGTTAGTACTTTTTGGAAAATTCAATATTCAAGCGTAAATATATTTTTAACTTATGTGAGGTATGTAGGTAATTTACAGAAAACATGTGTGGGTTATATCTTTTACTTTTAGAGATATTTGGTCCAAAGTAAAAATTTTACCTATTTTGGTCCGCTCACTTCTTTTTTTTTTTTTTTTTTTGGTACCGATTTTGAGATAAAATTCAAAATTTTTTTTAGACATAATGTTCTAAAACCATAACTTTCAAACACTAATGGGGAACTGAAGATTAATTAAAAAAATCATGTCATGAGTGTATATTTTCTAGGATCCCAAATAATAAATCAGCAAATGAAATATATTTTAGGAATCTAAAATATGATGTTTAAAGTTTTCCATTAAAATCTACGGGACTACAGAAAAATATAGATTTTACAGTCGAAAATGTGAACAAACATATCACATTATGAAAGAAGACTTCGTAAAGATCGAAATGGTGTATTTGAATCAGTTTTTCTGACATTAGTTTGTTACAACTTTTTTTTCAAAAATAACAGTTATATTCCTTCTCTAGTAAAAAGATGTCTTTTCATAGATGCAGGATTTAATAGAAATTCTTATTTATAATTTTTTACAAAATATTTTTATTAAAAAATTTTGTGTTCAAAAATATTTTTCAATATATATCTTTCTGATCCGCCAGGAATAGCCATAAGGACACCTTGTGAGTTGCGGATCTATATTTAGGAACGGTTGGTTTATAGCGCCTTCCAACAATATTGTTCTCTACGGGACACTCTAAGAGTTTTCTTTTTTTTAATTTTTTCATTCTCATACATTTTCCATTATTAATTTCCCACGTATGAGTAATATTTCTAATAATAATAATAAAATTTATATCAATCATACGCATCAACTAGCACTAAACAAATAATAATAATGCAGGCTTTAAAATTCATTTTTTATAAAAATAAAATTAAGCTTCTATTTAAATATAAAAACACAAATACTATTGCAAATAATAACGGTTTTACATAAACAAAACTAAACAAATATTTATAGAACAACACTTCTAAAGAGTAATAACATAAAGAGAATGACATATCAAAAGTGTGAACCAATGAAAAAATCTCGAAGAGAGTATAAAGAGAAGTCAAGCACAACATACAATAGGCGACATGATGAGCAATAATTGAAAAAACCAGAAATATACTTACTTACACATACAATAAAGACTACTAACATTTTATAGGAGGGTAAAAATACACAAGCTGCACCATCATATCAGTTGTGTAAAGAGAACGAAATTCAGTGGATGACGAAAATATATTTTTGTTAGTTGTGTCAGTCAGCCAATACAATCTAAAGGAATTTATATTAAAACTTATATTTAACTGAAGTGAAAGAAAGTGTTAAAAAAATCTTGGTAATTAAATAGAAAAAATTATATTTAAAAATATTAAATTTTTTTTTAGAAAAAAAATCAATAACCACCTTTTTAATAGACTGGGAAATTACATATTAATCATTTTTTCTCTTCACTACTAGGCAAAGACTTTATATATATAAAACCTACTAAAGAAAACGATATTTAAATTTATATAGAACAATAAACGAACAAAAAATCTACTTAACAACATTTAAAACCAAAAGTGCAATAAACCAAAGTTAACTTTTTTTTCATATAAGAAAATAAACGAATAAAGCAAACAGAAACCTACGACAAATACTATTTTTAAGTCTTTGACACCTTAAATTTGTGTTGTTACATATTTGAAATAAACCCCCCACCCGAAACGATTACAACAAGACCAACAACTTAAGGTGAGTGAGAGTACATTCACATGTTAAAACGGAAAAGAATTAAAAGAAAAAAAATTTAACTGCACGAGATTAAAAAAAAATGCAACATATTTACAACAACATATTATATGAGCATACTTACACTCACACACCCATAAATAATATGAACTTTTCAATATAACATTTGTTGTTATTTACACATATACAAAACTATATAATACTTACAATCATACACATGATTTTATGTTTATGAATAAATATGAATTGACAAAAAAAAAATCTTATGCTTTTTGTTTTGTTATGATATAAGCTTTTTCACGTTGTTGCCCCAACAACACCAACAACAGCAACCAAAAATACAAATAAAAGAATTAAAAAAAAAAAAAAACAAACGTAATAAAACCTGTTATGACGTAACATTTTTACAGTACGTCATTTAAATATAAAAATCTAAATTTGAGAAGTTTTTTATTGATCTTTATTAAAATAAATTAATTTCTTTTAATTTAAATTTCTTTTAAAATATTTTTGTCTACAAAAATTTCACAATTTCTAAATTAATCATCAATTATATATACGATTTTTAAACATTTAAATGTGTGTGCTCTATCTTATAAGTTGATAGATACCAAAAAAGAAGAGAATTTTTTTTTCTTTTTTTTGAGAAATGGAAAACTGCTTAAAAATACTCTAAATAAATAATATATTTTCTAGTTGCCATCTGTTTTTATTTTCTTTTTTGTTTGCTAATCTTAAAATCATCTTTCTTTTGATATTTTGTTTGCTTATACAATGTGTAATGTATGAATAATAATTTTGTATATGCTAAAATTTTGCACATGTTTTTTTGTTTGATACCCTACCTATTAGCTATAAGGTATTTTAAAAAATTCATATGTTTAGTAATGAGTTCTAATTGCAAAATCAATATTGTCAACTTACTGTAAAATGATTATTTATACCCTCAGGTTCCCATTTTTAGTGCCCGAATAATCATAAGTAATTATTTACATGCCTACACGCACAAGAAAAATAGTGAGTCAAATTTAAGTTTTTTAATAAAATATTGAACTTAAGTTGTTTTATTGGGGAATTACTTATATTATTTTTAATAATATCATTTTTTCCTAATGGTTAAAATAATTTTTTTTAAATACAAATTGAACGCTCTTTAAGAAAATATAGAAGGAATGAAAATTCGTCAAAAAAAATAATCAGAAATAAAATAAATTAAGTAAAGTTTCCAAAATTTTCAGCTCATTAA
>MINK01171870.1:44427-66186 GCA_001735545.1 Phormia regina
TGAGTTTAATTGAAAATCAATATTTGTCAACTTTCTGTAAATGATTATTTATACTCATTTTAGGCGTGTTCCATTTTTAGTTACTCGAATAATCAATGAGTATTTTATTTACATGCTACACAGAAAAAAATATATCAAATTAATTTTTAATAAAATTATTAACTAATTTTTTATTGGAATTTAATTATATTATTTATTAATATAATTCATTTTCTAATTGGTTTAAAATATTTTTTAAATAAATTGAAAGCTCTTTAAGAAATATAAAGGAAAATGGAAAATTTGTCTAAAAAAAAAAATATATAGAAATAAAATAAAATTAAGTAAATTTTCAAAAATTTTCAGCTTTCGACTAATTGAATTTTTTAAAGAAATGTTTACAAGGACATTGCAAATGATCCTTAATAATGTTAATTATTCATTTTATTGTATTCGGTATCCATAAATGACGATTTTGTGCCTTAAAAACAATTTCAAAAAAAAAGTTACTCTGAAAGAAAAATAAAACAAAAACAATACGAAAAGACGTAACTCCATGCGAACGAAAACGTAGGAAATACAGAAATCCAAATTGATTCGAAATCGTTCGACTTGCTTTCGTTCGACATAGAGAAACAGGCTATTAAACGAAATTAGTTATAATAAAATGAATTATTGTAGTTATTAATATTATAATTTTTATGATTGAAGCAAAATCAATTAAAAATTAATTAATATTAGTAATTTCGTAATTGAAGTCCATTTTTACTTTTTTGGATGAAATCATATATATGAAAAATCCAAACATTTAGTTCAGGAGTTCTCACAATATCTTGGTTCGCAACCCCTTTTTGATATTCGCGACCCAACTTTAAAAATCAGATTAAATGTCATGAAAAGATAAAACAATTAAAAACTATATCATTATCTGTCCTGAAATATAAAATCTATTCTTTGTGTTAATGGAACAAAAATAATTCCATCTAAAAATCTATTACGATTAAAAAAGTTTACGGAGCCAATAAGCTGATAAATTTCGTTATATTTAAACTTTTGATACAAATTTGAATTCGGTTACATTTACACATGCGTTACATTTTCTTTCTTTTCCACAGAATATTATTCCATGATTAAAAATATTTATATATTCTTTTAAGTATCTCAATTTTGCAAGTTTTTCGGACAAGATTTTTCATATATATCCCAGTATTTCAGACCATTTGCATTAGATTTTTTCTTTTTCTCTAATTAAAATTATCTTTATCTTCACAGAGATTATTTTAATATAAAAAACAATTTCAGTAACCCAAGCGGCCAAGGTATATATCCTCATACATTTCATCCACTTTATATTAAAGTTTTGATTTCAGTTTTTTTTTTTCTGAAATCCCAAATCTTAAACTGTGTGTTTAAGAATATTTTTCGATATAATATCTTTACGGACCCCTTGTGGGTCGCGGACCTCCATATGAGAACCGTTGATTTAATTAATTCTACAATCATTCAGTTAATATTTTTTTATTTTAAATTTTTTAGTAATTCATAGAATAATTTTGGTGAGCGGTGCAAATTTGAGCAAGTTTTTGATTGAATGAATTATTTTCATATATATTTTTTTTAATTGGTGATTTTTTTCTGTGAATATTTTGAGTCTAGTAGTAGTGTTAATATATCAATTCTCATATCATATATATGAACTAATTTTATCATATGTTATCTAATTTTTATATTTAAATCCCTGTATAAAAACAAACCTTATCAATTTATATTTGTTCATATATGAACTAAATGAGAATTAATAATATTAAGAAATTACTGGACTGATACATAAGTTTCAAAAGTTATTAAAGCAAATAAAAAAATGTATTAATGGTTCTAGAATTAAATAAATTTTGTAAAATTAACTAAATGGTTGTAGAATTAACTTATTAATTGAAGTGTTAATTAAATGTTTGGATTTTTCATAAATATGATTTCATACAAAAATATTTATAATGCAGTCAACCATAATAATAGGTTTATTGTGGGTAATCATTAAATGATTAAACAGAATCATAAACGTTGATATTATGAACACGATATTATTGAAATCAATGAAAAACTGCTATATAATCATTGAATGGTTGTGGTGAACATGCGTCAACCATGTTTTTTCTCTGCGTGTACATCCTGGTGATAAATTTTCAATGGATTTAGGATTTTTCTCTGTGGTGATGTATTCTACCATTTTTATGAATTATTTAGAATAAATTGGAATTTGCTCCTTTCGTGGAAAATTTTCGCAGATATGACCATATTTTCCATCAAAACAAATGCTAAAACACGATTCGTCTGGTAGAAACGTCGATACATTACAAAAATATGTTATTTTTGATTGTCTGCAAAGCTTCTGGATCATACACCAATTGGACAAATTTGGGCATTTTTATTCCGTCGGATTTATTCTGAAACCCAGAAATATCAAAGTGATTTCCATTCAAAACAACTAATAACTAAAGCAGAAGGTTCTTAACCGAAAACATAATGGCAACAATGGTAAAATGAACTTCGGCGAATTTTTTTTTTTTTCAATATTTAAAAGTGCAATTGTACAAACTCATTATTAATTTATATTATTTTTAAAATTTGCTCTTTCCGTTTTAAAAATGTTAAAGTTTTTGTTAAGTGCATTTATAGTTATGAAACTTTACTAAGTAATTTTTACCTTAAAATTTATGATAAAATTCAGAGTATTCAAAGAAATACTTCTCTGTGCATAATTGCTTTTACATATCACCTATTTACGTTATTCTACGACTTTTATATTTCCAGAAAATTGTGTATTTATAGTTCTGCAAAGGAGTGTAGAAAATTTTATTGAGTTATCTCTAAAGGTTCTCATGTAATAGAATTATTAAAAAAGTGTTTAGAAACCACTGCGCGTCATGTCAAGTGCTTTTAAATTTGTCATTTTAGAAACCTAATTTCGTAGAGTAATTTTCTTAAAATGTTAAAATATTTAGTACAATTTGATTCCTCGTAATACCAGGCGCGGATCCACAAGGGGAAAAAGGGAAATTTCCCTCCTCAAAATGGAAACTCTAAATGAAAAATTTGTACTAAATTATAAATTTAAGATTATAGTTGTAAAATTCACTCTATTTTAATTCCCCAAAAGATTGATCTAGATCGGCACCTGATAAATATGGCCAACACATAAAATGATATCATTTATAATTCCAAAATGATATAGGTTACTTTCTAAAAGGTACACTCGAAAGTGATATCACTATTTTTGAAAATAAAAAATATCGTTAAATTTAAGCAGCACGATAATTTAGCAATATACTTATACATATATCTCATCATATGTCTAAATATTTTTAAATTAAAACGATGTAACTGTAAAGACCATCTTGGAGTACAAAATTTAGTCATCCGAAAAAAGATCCCTTTGAAGTCCAAGCTCATATTGATTCCTTATCGTTTTTTATTTATTGCGATTTCAGAAAATTTAAGTGGAAAAATATAATTTTCATATGAATATTTTTTTCTACAAAAATTTTTCAATTAATTTTTATTTTTATAGAATATATTAATGCAAATTTTAAAATTCTTGGACATACACGAACGCATCATTCAAATAAGTGTAGCGTATTTGAACAACTTCTAAATAACTTGTTTATTTGCAACAAACCTTTATCTTAACTTAATTAACTTTTCAATGTTAATCAACTGGTATTAATACTTCATTACTCAGACGACTATTTTGATTATGGCGGATGAAGACATAATAACAAATAAACAAAATTAACAACTCATTTGTAGTACATAATAAATTCTCTGTTTACCTTGTTAAAAACCAACAACAACAACAACCAAACACACATTTTTAAAAATACTCTTTATCAAGACTAAAATGTAGATATTTTGTACCGGCTATAAATGAATGGTGTTCGTTCTTTGTTTGCTCTCCCAAAAACAACAAAAATAATTAATTCACTTTAATTTTGTTCAAAATAAGAAATCTCTTTAAAAAACCATGCAAAAAATTGCGTTTCACAACGTCTCGTAATGTGACTATTTTTAAATATATTTCTTTTTTTTTAACAAAATCAAAATAAATTAAATAATTTTTATAGGAAATTCTTAGATTTTAATGAGCTCAACAAAATTTCTTAAGTTTTTGGTTAAAACATTTGCCAAACGTTAAAAAAATTTTTAACGACAAAAAATTGTTTGTACATTTAATTGGCAAGAAATAAATTTTATTTTGATTTTTTTTTTATCTGAAACCTATTTGAACTTCGGAATCTATAATGGGTAGTGATAGACGCCAGTCAACACGAAAAAGAAAAAAATGAATAAAATAAATAAATGTAATACAATTTAAAATATTTCTCTATATTTGGCATTAATTGATGAACAAACTTTATTTAGTCATTCATACACTAATACTTGTACATTTGTATAGACATATATTGTATATTGCTAAGATACACTTAATGAAATTTTATTAAGGGCAAATGGATTTATTTGAAAGATAAATTAATGTTTAGTGGTTCATAATTGATTTTATTATTTTTAATTTCATTAGTTTCTTTTAATAGTTTACAATTTCTTTTAAGAATAATATTTGGGGCATTCACAATCAGTCGTATGATAGCACACTTTGTGAATCCCCCAAATATTATTATATTTCAAATATAATATAATATAAAAAAGTAATGAGTGAATAATCCTAATATCCGAATTTTATTATATGTAATAGCATTAATACATGTAATAAAAAGTGCACTTGTAATTGTATTGAACAATTGATTAAGTTCTTATTATTATTTTTGTTCACGTAGCTGTGTAAACAACCATTATATCACTTTAAGTGAAACTGAAAATTTTGCTTTGCATTGATATCATTTGTATTTGTCAGAGAAAACATTAAAATTTTATTTTGTTGTTTGTAACACTATTGTGTAAATTTATTTGAAAGTGAACCTTGAAAAAAATGCCGGTACAATAAGGGAAGGTTTGACCATATAAACATATGACTGATCATAAAAAACTAAATGAAAATTTTATGAAGAAATATTTGTTTTACTGATATGATAACAACTGAATAAAAAAAAGCAAGTAAAATTTGTATATTCTGTTTTAAGTTCGTTAAAAACACTTGCAACATCTATAAAGTTCTAAATTATATTTTGCTTTTAGATTTCAGAACATAAAGGCTGAATTCGATACAAAATATCACCTTTTTCTTTTCATAATTTAAGAACAAATAAAGTTTTTTTTTTTTTTAATTTTTTTACAAAAAAATGTTTACTCTTTTTTTCTCTAAATTAAAATAATCCTTAAAAGCTTAAACAAATTTTATTTTTTTCAGTAAGGTATCTTCATAGAGATGATTTTAAAATAGAAAAGAATTCCAATAACCCAATTAGCCAAGTTACACATCCCCTCGCATTTTATTGTCGAAAATGTGAATATATCACTTTATGACAGTAGACTTCATAAAGATCACAATGATGTATTTGAATCAATCTTTACAACATTTAGTTGTTACTGCTTTTTGATTTAAAAAAAAAATAACAGTTATTTTTACTCCATTGCATTTTTAAATAGATTCAGTCTTTAATTAGAATTTTTATTAAAATTTTCTACATAATATTTTTATTCAAAAATGTATTAAAAAAAATATTCTTATATATTTTTCATTAAATCTTCTCGACCCCCCAGTAATATCCTTACGGACCCCTTGTGGGTTGCGGAGTGCAGTTTAAGAACATTTGCGATTTAATAATTATAATTATATTTAAAAAATATGAAAATTAAACAATTTTGATTAGCTCCTTGGTTCTGCCTCTATTTATGAAATATTAGAGACACCTCATGATCTCGTGATCTCAGGTCATGATTACTTTTTATACAATTTTTTTTTTTTTTTTGATAAAACCCATTTTTTTATTGAAATTACGCTGTGAGTGTGCCTCGAGCAAAAGGCTCCTTTTGTGACACGAGATATATGTATGAAACTATACATAATTACAAAGGCAACAAAGCTCCATCATATATTCTCTGATAGACGAAACGGCGCAAATTTTCTCATTAAAAAAAAAAAAACAGCAAAAAATTAAAATTTTAAAATTTTGGTTTCACAACTTTTTCACAAGGTATTTCAACAATGGTCTACGACAGACTGCTTCAACACACTTTGGCCTATTTCTGCAGATGTTTGTGGTTTGTGGTATCCGCGATGATAGCAATCAAAATAAAAAAAACTGGTTACTTTCAAACTCTTTTTCTGAATTTTTTTACTTTAAGTGCTTGTCGGTACCACATGGCTCCATTTCAGGTCTTGATTGTATTGTGGTACACTACCAAGTGTTGTTAACATAATTGCATCAAAATTTATTTCAAAGAGTTAAAATTTAAAAAAAAAGTATTTGAGCTTGAAAATTGCTTTCGTAAAGACAGACTTCATAGTTTTTTTTAATTGGCGGGCTTAATATCAAATTAAAAAAAAAATAACTCACTTCTTTAACTATCGAAACTTTTGCTTAGGCAAGGGAAACCTTCCCCCTAATGCACATGACTCTGATTCACTATTTTTTTATTATGAACTCAAACATTTCTATTAAATTTTCGTGTAAATATGTTGTAATTTTTTTGTTTGTTTCCTACCATGAAAAGAGAATAAATAAAAATGTGATCTTTTTCAGCATGACTACTATTTATGAACTTGAATTTACGTAAAACACAACAACAAAACTACGTTATATATATTTATCAAATTCTATTATATGTAATTCCAAATTGTCATACATATATATTTAATAATATAACAGAGAAAATTATGACGCTAATAATAACACTACGAAAGAATAAAATCGTAAATGGATATTTTTAGGGGAAAAGGGGGTTTTCTTAGATAACTAGAGTATTAAAATATATAAACCAAATTAAACAAAAGATAACAGAATTAAGAATTTCAAAGAAAAATAATAGTGAAACTTAATAACTTAAAGTGACATTTAATATAAATTTGTTTAATATAATTTTGTTTTCTCTTAATTTTAGCAAAATGTTCGCTTTGTGGTATTTATCATTGGCCGTCGATGAGTTGCGGTAAGTATAATTATGTTTATTTTTAAAGCAAAAAATATGAGTAGTATTAAGTTCAAATAGAACTGATGTAATAACAGTGAGGATCACTAAATTAACACAATTCAACTGACAACTATAGATTTTATATAAATTGTTTGAAAAGTCGCTTAAAAATCCTAATAAACATTACTTCTGAGTCAAAATTATAAAATGAAATAGTTCCATACAGTTTCTAAAACTTTAATCACATCTATTTTCGAATTTGTATATCTTTCTAATAAAATATCTACGTTACCTGAAAATAACTTTTGAAAATATATTTCTATTAGTTTGTCTCTCTGTATGTTAAAAAGGAATTCTAGAGGCTCATAGTTTAATAAATACATTTTTTGTTCAACACTCATTAAGCATATAGTCTCGAAAAACTTGGTATTGAAATTCAACAAAATCTATTTAGAAAGGCCGAAGTTTTAAATTATTTTCCGGAACATTCAGCAAATTTTGAAAATATATTTTTGTCAGTCTGTCCCTCTTTATGTTGAAATGGATTTCTAGAGGCCCATAGTCTTATAAATACATTTCTATTTCAACACATATGTGGCATATAGTCGAGAAAATGTTGTTATTGAAATCCATTTAGAAATGCCGAAGTTTTAAATAATTTTCTTGAACAATTAAAAAACTTTTTATAATTTCCCTTGCCAAATTTAATAATAGTTTTTATTTTATTGAATAGTCTAGAGGCGGTAACTTATAGTAAAATATATTAAAAAAAATATTATAAAGACAAATTTTCAATATTTAATGAAAAAATTTAACATATTTTTAATTCTTAATTAAGTTGGAAAAACTTGTTAAATTCGCACTCAAAAAAGGAAATATTTCATATATAAAAGTTACTTATTTAAATATAATTTCGGAAATACTAATAAAGTATTCATATTTTTAATTAACAAACACATCAATGCTTAAATTAATTTAAACATTACAATTATTTAAAAAATCCTCAGCTATAGATATTTTATTGACGGCTCAACTTAGCCGTCTAAAGATTTGATCGGCGCTGGTGTCTGGTCGTTAACTAATTTTATTTAATTTCTCTAAATTTGCTATTGGTAGAAAGCTTTTATTGAATAAAGCTTTAATTAATGAAATAAATGTTGCCTACCTTAAGGCATAAACAAATATTTAGTTTAACAGCATTTATCACTATTATCTTAATATAAAAGAGTCTGTTATTAACATGATTTTAACATTTCCAAGTCTTTTATAAATTAGTGTGAACTTTTAATAATGAAAAAAATCCTAAAAGCTTTTCTAGAAAGTCGAAATGTTATAAATGATGCCTCATTTAAATAATTCAAATTATGTATTCGTTAACAATAAGCGGTTAAGATATATTTAAATTAAATTACATTAGCAAATATTTAATTCATTATTAAATGATCATAATTAATTTTAAAATACATGATCAACATTAGCAAATATTTAATTCATTATTAATTGATCATCATTAATTTCAAAATACATGATCGTTATTATTTTTAATTTGAATTTATTTAACACAAATGATTTAATTTTTTTATAGAATATTATTTTATGACAAATTTTTATTATTAAATCATAATAATATTGCATAATATTTTAATGTTTTTATAATCACAAAATGACAACAACAAAAATAAACTAATTGCAAGTTAATTATTAGTTATTTATATAATTTTTTTCTTTTCATTTGAGTAAACAAATAAATCATTAACGTAATTGAATAAAGCCCTATTAATATGATAAGTTTCTTTTTGTTGGAAAAAAATGTGCCACTTATCATTTTATAATTGTATTTAAATTTAAACTGATTTTCCAAACATTTGGAACTTAAAAGTAATCAGTTTATGACATCTGACAACTGAAAATGTAACAAAATGTTTTTAAACAATTTTTCAAATTATAAGTTAACATTTCGAGAAAAAACTCACTACGATTTCATAGGGGTTTTAATGAATAATTATCATTATTCATACTTAATCCAATGATTAACATTTTGGAATCAGAAATTAAAACAAGAAAGGAATATATAGTCGGTCAAATCTGACAAATTCGGGGAGGGGTATTTTTTTCTAAGCCTATAGCTAATTGGGGCTCGGTATTTTTAAGGAAAAACATCCGAATACAGAATGTAAAGCCAATACTAACATTTATATGAATTTATTTTGGGATTATTACCGAAAGTGAGTCCCACGTAAGGACTATACTAAACTATATCGGTCCATAATTTGGCTCTATACTTTATTTTTATATAAAACTTATTTCTGTCGATAATTAACATGATACTTACATTCCAAAGGGATTTTTGTCCGTTAAATTTGTTTTCTGCAGAGGGGATTTATGGAATAATGATCAATTAAGAATAGATATTTATGATAAATTTCATTAAATACTTATGAGATTTATGATCGTTAAACTCTTTTCCGGTAGAACATTTGTAGTGGAGTAAGGTGAAACAATGGACCATTTAATAGCTCTTGCCTTTGGACTAGAAAGATTTTTATAGTGTTTATAGTGTGTGTCAAATTTCTCTAATTTATGTTCAAAATTTTAAAACAATGTTTACATGGACGAACATCGATAAATCATTTCAGAATGTAATTTTAAGTCGATTGGTATAGATTAAAATGGGTCTTAGACTAATATTTTTGGGTGTTACAAACATCTATACCTATGGTGGTATAGGGTGTAAAAACTTATCTACATTTCCCAGTTCACCTCTCAATTCGTTTCTCAAGGCATAGCCGATTTTGTGACACGGATTTCTTTAATGAATTCCTTCCTTTCTTGAATTCACTATAGTTCATGAGATAACAATATATGCAAAATTAATGAGATTCCACAATATATGGCAGGATATCTCAAAAATAATGAAATACCAAAAAGTTCAAGCAAAAATAAATAAATAAATATTTAAATAATAAAAAAGTACCTAACAATTTTATTATTCCAAACTCAATCCAAAAGCTGACATATTTAACCTCAGAACTTTTCCAAAAAAAAGTATCTCTATTATCTTTTTTAAAGATCGGAGCGGAAAGGTTTATAACTTTCGATACAGTCATATGTAGCACTTTAACTTGTTGAACTCTGATTCATTCATTTAAATATTAATTACATTTTAATATCGTTACTTAAGTCATAACTAAATTATAAATAAAAGTGAATTATAAATTATACTCAATTTGTATTTGTATAATATATACAATACAGGTTTTTATTTAAATAATAAATATTAAGTTATAATGTGCTAAATAATTTATTTGAATTTTCTCTAAACAAATATTTATCTTGCTAATGAACAAATTGAAAATACAATTTCTCATGTATATATTTAGCACATCAATGGGCTAATTGAGAGAAATTTTTCCATTGATTTGATTTATAACAATTGAAATTTAAAATGTAGAGATTTAAATCTGTTAAATAGTTTTAAGCGATTTAAACGATTCTAAAAATCAAATGAATTGATAACTTAAGTTCAATTATAAGTTCTATTTAAAAAATGAATAGAAAAATAAATGTCAAAATGTTTTAAAATTTTTCAGGCATTTCCCAAAGAAAACACAAGAAGAATTGATCAACAATTTAAGTCTATATTTCCGATTTCTAATATTTCTTTTTAAGAGCAAAAACTTAGCAGGGATTTGAATTAAAAAAAAATCTGTTTCAATTTCTTTTAACAATATGTATTAACTTTTTAACTATATTTATTTAGTTCATTTCCATTAGTAACTTTTTTTTAGAAAATAAAACTTAAACCCCACTTATCTATTATTATACAATAATTATCAATTAATTGTGTTCTAGAACTGCACCACCATCACACACTTCATAAAATACAATTTATCAAGGGAATGAAAGTGCAAATGATTGTTTAACACTTGAGTGAGTGTGAGTGAGTGAGTGATGACTTTATGGGACGTATCTTTGAATGGCAACAAACCAAAGCACCAAAAAAAAAAGAACTATTCTCATCATTATTATTTGTTGTTCTTAAATATCATGTGATTTAATAAATTTGATTTGACTTTAATCTAAAGATAGCCGGCATAAAGAAAATAACAATAACAAATAAACTCCAAAAACACATTAACAGGCTTTTTTTGATACCGGTATTTGCAAAAAATAATCGTATATACAAAAAAGAAATTGCAACCCATAATTTATTATACTGGAATTGTTTAAAACAAAATATATATGTGAAGAGAAATAAAAATAAAAAAAAAAACATTTGCGTAGACTGTTTATGAGTCAGTCACATACTCTACACGTACTACATATATTTCTCTAAAAAAATACAACAACAAAATTATACAATTTAACACGAGTTCTTTTTTTTTAGCACATTATCTCTATAACTTGTAGTCATTTGTAGTTTGTATATTAGAAAACAATAGATATGAATAGAATAATAGCAACATAGAAATGAGAGAAATTGTAGCATTGAATTTAATGAATAAAAATAAATAAATAAATAAATAAATAAATAAATAAATAAATAAATAAATAAATAAAAATATTTGATTGATATTAAGTTTAAATTTGAAATTTAAATTTTTAATAATTTATTTATTTGGTTTATGATAAATTATTTTATTATTATATAATAAGTAGGGCCATCGAAAAAATTATAACCTAAATAACATTAAATAATTAAAAAACTGTTGATCCTAGTGCTAGTAAATTCTACAACTTTTGAAAACTCGATACTTAACGGAGTTTTTATGGTTAAATTCTTCCATTACTAATTAATAACCTTGGGAGCAGTTTGAAAGCATAATTTTAATTCTTTGGTCAATTATGTGTAGCACCAATTTAGATTTTTTTTTAAATTGTTTAATAATTTATTACACTTGCATCTTTTTCGTCACTTTTGTTCAAATTCTCTATTGTCTGTTAAGATTTTTTAGATCACACTCCTTATTTACTTTATATAGGGTTACTAATTCTATTTGAAATGCGTTATAATTTTTGTTCAAATTCTCTATTGTCTATTAAGATTTTTTCGATCGTACTCCTTATTTACTTTATATAGGGTTACTAATTCTGTTTGAAATCCGTTATAATTTTTATTTCATATTTCTACAAAATTTTAAAATTTTCCCTGTGAAAATTAATATTTGATATATATGGGGGCTACTCGTTCCCTTCGAACTGTTTAATAAATCAAATTTTATAAAAAATACCCACAAATATTGTGGGCTCTCATTATAACTGCTCTTTAGACATTCTTTGCTGAAAAATTGTAAATTTAAAGAAAATCATATAAACCGATTTTGAAAAAGTAGTTGTAAATTAAAATCTAAAATAATCTATAATATTCTCCAGTATATCTGTAAAAAGTTTTGGATCCATAGACGAGATTTAGTTTATTTTTTATATAAATAGTTAAAAACTATGTTTAGAAAAAACTATAAAAAAAGATATAGTAGCCCAAAATCGATCACATAATATCCTACACCATCATGTGCATCGAAATTCGGTAAGAGTTTTTATTTTTTCTAGATCTTTTGCCAATTCTGCACCAATATTAAATGTATATATGTGTGATTCCCGATAGTCTTATATGGGGGTAATAATGGTAACGTATTGACCAATCTTCGTAAATTTTAACTTGATTTAAACATTTTAATCGGATTAATGTCCGTTAAAGTTATTTTATAAGAAGGGGTTTATATATTTGCTATTGTCAATTATGGACCGATCTTCACAAAATTTAAGACACAGATTTAAAATTATGAATTCCGAAGTTCGTTAAAATATTCCAATTTTTAGGGGATTTATGATTGTTAAACCTTTTTTCCGGTAGGACTTTTGTATGGGAGCTAGGTAAAATAAAATAATGGACCGATCACAACTAAGTTCAATTGGCTTCGTTCTTGAACTATAAAATTCAGAGTTGGCCAGACGGACTTACATTGGAAAATCGACTTAGATTGTAATTTTAGAGATTGTAATTTTAAGCCGATTGGTATAAATTAAGGTGGGCTTTAGACCAATAATTTAGGGTGTTACAAACATCTGCATAATACCCTCTCCACCTATGGTGGTGTAGGTTATAATTAAATAAATATCAAAAAAAGGAAAAAATCCCAAAACTCGATTTGTTTTTTTTAATTTTTCCACTTTTTGCAAAAAATTGGAGGTTACGAAACTGCACACGGTTGCAGAACTAGTTTTTCGAATTTTAGAACATATAAGCTAAAGTCAAATATTTGATTTAATATATATAGGAAAAGTATAATAATTTTTTATTTTTTTTTTTTAAAATTATTTATATTTTTATTTAGGACATATAGACTTCAAATTTTTTTATTTAATAGATGATTTTGTTCTTTACCTAACTTTAGCTGAAAATCGAGTAAAAATATGGTTCCATTTTTTGAAAAAAGCTGTACCAATATTTGCAAAATTGAGTTAAAATTTTAAAATAACTTGAAAACTATAAGAGATAAACACATGCAAGCAAGTGAAACAAAAAATCCACAAATGACAAAATTTTACTGCACAAGAGGTGTCATATTTTGAGTCGTGATAGCTCCGCTTCTGAAGAGTATGTGAGACTCTCTTTGTATACTTCTCTGCTACGACTATGTGAAATTGTATTTAACCTTAACCAGTCCATTAAAGCATACAAAATTTTTTGTGTAATAAATGGATTCTTTACACTTTTATAAAAACTTTCCTTTTAAATTAACAATTTCTCTCAGTGTAGTTTAATTTAACAATAAAAAAATACATCATTTTAAACAGTTTATCTAACGAATTTATTGTCTATTATTTAACACCTTTATCAGAAAAAATACCACCCCCTTTAGAACAATTAAATTTTCCGCTTAACACGTGATTAAAACTAATTGTGCTACAATTTTACACTTCTATGTTTGTGTGAAAGTTTATCTTAACACAGTGGGATGTTATTTCTAAATGTATTGTATTTATTGATTTTTTTTTTTTTAATTTTTGCAAACATCGATCAACAATTATTATTAATAATAAAAATGACAAAGTGTTAATTGAACTTGAACTTTTTTTATACTTAATTTGATTTCATTTCTTTTAATAATATTTTTTTCCATATTTGTGCAAAACATTCATTTGATTTGAAAATTATTAAAGTTAACTGTTAAAAAGAAAGAGAGATAATGGGAAAAAAGAGTTAACTTATGGGACAATATATTAGTAACAACAATAATAATAAAACAAAATATGAATGATTATTGCTCGTGTTTTACAATACAAATTTTGTGGTGTACGTGACTGACAGTCTATTCTTTTCGATTCTTTTTTTTTTTTTTTTTTTTTTTTTNNAGTCTATTCTTTTCGATTCATTTTTTTTTTTTGTTATATGAAGTATTTTGCCAAAAAATTTTATTTTTGTTAGGTTAATATATTTTATAGTAGATTTTATTTTTGTTATTGTTTGTCTTGTTTTGTGAATACTTTTACCTCTTACTGTTTAGATTTGTTTATTGTGTTTTAAAGGAAATTTCTCGAGTTGTTTTTAATTAATGTGACGTTGTTTTAGATTTGTTTTATTTCTTTTCCCAACTGGAATGGACTTTTTTATTGCTGTATTGTTATAAGATCTGTTACGTTATAACTTTTGGAATTTTTGGCAAATGTAATTGATTTATTTTGTTTACTTCACTATACAGTAACCAAACAGTCGATTTCGATTGTTCGACTATTCGAAAGTCGATTTGATAAACCCTACTTACTTAAACATCTAATTATAATTACTGGTTATTACAGCTGTCAAACTGCATATATAAAAACATTAATAAATTCTCAATATAGTTGCTTTTCCATAACTCCGCGTTAAATTTGACATTTGCCTTGTGTAGACATTATGTTATGTGTAATGTAGACATTAGTTATGACCTAAGATAAAATCAAACATTTTAAACTGACAAAAGTTTTTATATATCTAAATTTAAATCTTAATCAATATATTTTCTATATAAAATTGAAAGCAATAAAAAACTTAAACAAAAATAACATTTTAATCTAAATAAAATAATTTTTTTTATAAATAATCAAATCATCAAAAAAATTTTTTAAATATTCAATTAAATATAAAGATATCGAAACCTTTTAAAACGTTCGAGTACATTTGCTGCTAAAGAAAAAGTAAAAACTATATATAACAAATGCATTCAATCGTTTATAAAAATAAAAATTTCGAAATGAAAAATTTTGAAAATTTGCACATGTCAACTTTTTGGTCATCAAAATGGCAGCAAACTAAATGCAAGTGAAAAATGTTTCTTTTTCATTTAGTTTATTACATATTTATTTAGTTTTTATATATTTTTATATATTCATTTAGTCTGTTCTATCTGTTGGTTTGTTTGGCTTTTATTTGAAGACTTTATACTACTGACTGCACCTCTTTTATTAGCGAGTGTTTATGCCTCAGTGGATTTTAATTAAATTAAAATGTTCAATTTTTTATTTTATTTTTTTCTCTACAATTGTAATAGATGAAAGAAAATGTGAAACTATAAATAAATAGTATATGGGCCTTTTTGTCGTTGTAGGTGCAGTAAAATTTTTATTTTAATTATAATCTTCATTAGCCCTAACAATTGCAATGGGAAAATGAAAATGAAATCGCAATAATTTAGAGAAAAAAATATTGAATTTAATTTTCTTGAAGGGGTGTATTATTTAAATTTTTAAGTTTTAATTTTAAGTTATTAATTAATTTATAATTTAAATTTTAATTTCATTATTCTTTTATTATTTTTTTCTTTATATTTTAATTTAAACTTTAGCAAACGTTTTGGTTGGACTTTCTTTGATATTTTTTATAAGACAAACAAGACTGATACCAAAGCTTTAGACAACAAACCCGCCACTTCTAAATCTGCAGAGCCCGTTCAACCCAGTGTTCCTAAGCCAGAGCCTACAGTAACACCTAAAGCAGCGTCTACACCGGCACCAGCACCTAAACCGGCACCAGCTCCAGCTCCGGTAGTAAAACCTGAAACACCACCTGCTCCTAAGCCGGCTCCTGTAGTAGAACCTCCCAAACCTAAGACCGAACCAATTGTTCCCAAACCCACACCCGAACATGTAGCCAAACCTACACCCGAACCTGTAGTCAAACCTACACCCGAACCAGTAGCCAAACCCACACCTCCACCAGCCGAGGTTAAACCTGTTACTCCTATTAGTCCACCAAAACCAGTGGAACAAAAAGTAAATGATGCCATGGACAAGAAACTTATGGAAATCTCTAAGCCCAAAGAAAATGGTGAGCAATTAAAGAATAATTTAAAAAATGCTACCATGGATTTCTTGAGTGGTGAAGCTAATGCCCAATTACCAAGCAAAAGGTAAGACCAAAGGACGCTTTATTTGGATTTTTTATTTTTAAATCATTTATCTTTCATAATTTGTCATAATAAAAATTGTTTAATTTGTTTTGTGAATTGCATAAGTGTTTGTTTAATTTTTCTTTAGGGTCTAGACTAACTAATTTTTTGCCCAGACAAATGTCAAATTTTGGTTTAAACTTTTAAACTAATAATCATAGCCTTAAAATTATTTCCTTGATAAAATATTTGTAATGAAGCAAAAAATCTAGTCTGGAAACGCTGTTTTTATTTTATTTTTTCTGAACTTTGTACTTATGTTGCAACACCACTAATAAATATTGGGTAGACATTTTTATCCCTATAAAAACTTATCGTTTCTCTAAACACGCTCTTACTTCGATTCTATATTTTTATCAAGTCAAATCTCGAATGCTGACAATTTTGTTTTAACACTGCAATAATACTGACAAATTTAATCTACATTAGACAAACTTTTATTCTGATAACAATTTAATAATTTTCTTCATAAATATTTGTTTAATGTAGACTCGAAGTTATGGAAATATGACAAATATTATTTTATTAAGTTCTTGTCTATTATTACGTTTATACGCACCATTTACTCGCAATTAAAAATATTGCGAGTTTGTAAGTTATTTTTATTTGCAATAATCGCGCGTATAAACGTAATACATATTAGAGAAATATTTATCAAGAAAAACTTTTTTTTTTTTTTTTGAAAATTGTAGATGGAAAAATTTTTTTTTTTTTTTTTTTTTTTGAAAATTGTAGATAGTGTTTTGTCCCTAAGAATTGAAGTGTCAATGCAAGAGAAATTTATGTCAAAGCAAACGTAATTTTTTTCCAGAATTGCATACAAATTTGCTATCAATTATCAAAAAAATAAAAAAAGGAAAAGACTCTTGTATCAAGCAATATAAGAACAAAATTGTCAGATCTAATGCTGACAATTATGTTTTAATGCTGCCATAAACCATATTAGACAAATTTTTATTCTGATAATTTGAGGATTTGTCAAGTACTGAGTCGAGTTATTATTATTTTTATCTTAATAAAATTTTTCGGTTTTATCTTGATAAAAAAAAAAACAGTTTAGTCTGAAAATGCTGTAGCATTGGAAAAGTTGTTTATTTGAAATTTATTTTATTCTTTCTTTACAACACTTAATTGTCATTAAAAATACAACTCTAAAAATTGAAGCAACAACAATAGCCTAATGAGAAAAATAACTGTTATAATCATTATAATTTAGCTTAATCATTATACATTTTTCGAGAACATTTTAATTAGAGCTGTGCTTCTTAATTAGTGTGATTTTTACAAAATCAAGGTAATTATACAGCATTTTTTTAACATCACTAACTAAATACTCCATTTGTGTTATATTTATAATTTTTTAATAATTAAAACGACATTTTTTTTAAATAAAAAATAAATAAAATTTGAAGTGTAATAAAATTTTTGGAAAAATACTTTTGTGATTATTATTACTTTTTAATAAAAATTTCGTAATATTTATAAAATTAATAAATTCTAGAAGATTTCCTAACTCAAAAGTGATTTCCCTCACTATTTATTTTCATTAATCATTGTAGGAAAAATGTTTAAAAAAATATTTGCAATATTTTTTATAAAATTTAAAGCAATGCTGTTCCGATTCATTTAAGCTACATTGGGGCCTGTCATAAAGCATGGAAAAGTATCAATGATCCTTAATGTAATCATAATGTATACGTGTTATGTAGCTTTGACAATCCCTAGGTCTTAAGAAGTATATACATGTAAATACGAATTAAATATAAGCGGTGAAATATCTTCAAAACATGATCCGAAAATTAAACCGAAAATTCACAGATTCTAAAATATTTTCTCTAGAAAAAATTCACAGATTCTGCGCGATTCTGACAAAAAAATTAATTATTAAACATAAAATTGCTTTGATTTCATTTTATATTAAAAAAAAAATTCTTAAATTCTGTAATGAATTTTGAAGAAAAATTCATTGATTTTGTGATGTTATTCAAAGAAATTTTCTTTGATTTTATAATATTTTTCAAAGTATTTTTATTATTTTTTTTTCTATATAAAAATTTTTCTATAGAAAAATTCTCAGATCATTTGAAATTCTTGTTTTTCATTTTGATTTTTTTTTAAGAAAATTTTGTTGATTTTTTTTATTTAGATTTCTCTAGAAGTGAGAGCATTTCTGTGTTTTCTTTGATAATAATATTTTTATATATTAATATGGACTGGCGCGGATCCACGGCTAGGGAAAAAGGGAAAATTCCCTCCCCAAAATGAAAACTCTTTATGAAAAAATTTTATTAAATCGAAACATTTAAGAAAATAATAGTTAAAATCACTCTATTTTCCTCAAAAGCTTGAGTAAGAAGTTATTGTTTTAAAGGGAAAGAAATATGACATAAATTTCATATGGATGAATACTTTATATTTATAATAATTTACTTAGGATATAATATAGGGATGTCAGGGAGATTGAAACCGGCAAGATTTTACAGGAAATATTTTAAAAGACATTTTAATTTTTAAATTTAATTTTCACTTTTTCTTTTGCACACATTTCAATTATAATGCATTAAGATTTATTATTTCTTTGTTTTTTTGCTAATAAAAAAATAAAACGTTGGAATTAAATTTAGCACAAAAGTTTATGATGCACTTTTGCAGGAATATATAAAAGATTTTTCTGTTAAAAAAAAAATTGTCTTGGAGCCAAGCATGACAAAGTTGTCTCATCCATAAATTTTTGAAAAAAATAACTAAATTAAATTTAGAATATGAAAGATTTGTAAAATTGTAAAAAAAAAACATACACACAACATGAACGCACTAATAAACTATACGTACGATAGAATGGCATAAGTAAAATTTAAATTGTGTCGTTTACTCGGTTGCCGGTGGTATAATATTTGCTGTCAAGCAATTGCCGCCAGTTTGTTGCACTCTAAACTATAAAAAAATATTTAAATTTTGTAAAGGAAAGGTTATTGCTCTTTAAGTGTTGGCCACGCATTTTTACACTCTTTTTAAAATGCACCAGCCAGCCACATGTTTTTAGATATTTTTAGTTTCTTTCCCCCAAAAAATAAATTTTTATACTTACTGTGGGTTGTGTTGTAGAGAATATAAGATATTGGATGTGATGCATAATATAACAAATTAAAAAGAATTTTAAATACAATTTTAAAGATACATTAAATTGAAAATAACATTGTTAGAATGCACGTTTTTTTTTGTTATTTGTTATTTGTGTTTTTTTTTTGTGTTTCAGTTAAATGGACTTGGCATGAGATGTCCGAATTCGTTGATGAGTAGCCAAGGGGTTAAGGACCTTTGGTTTTATTGAAAACCTAAAGTATTCAAAATTATATTGTCTTAGGTCATTGAAAATATCAGTATAGTTTTCAAGGGGCTTGCAAAAAATTTTGATTTAATTAAAAATTCTAGCGAGTGATAATGTTAAGGTTAAACCAAGGTTAAAAATTGTATAGTAAGTGAATTTAGACAGGTTTAGGGTATTAATTAACAGATTTATAAACCCGTATAAATTTGTCTAAATCCACTATAGAATATTTTCAACTTTACACAGAGGTTTTTAAAAGCTATTTTAAGAAGTAATTCCGGTTCATATCGAATATTATTATTTTTTCTTTAAATGTATTTAAGATGTGAAGGTAAACGAGATCAAGGCTTTATTTAGCTATGCCAAATTATTTATACCTTTCACCATCTTAACGACAAATAAAATTTTCGCCTTAAGGCAGGCTTTGATAGTTTTACATTTATAAATCGCCAAAAATTATATAATTATATAATTATAATTCTCTACAAAAAAATACGCTTACATTTAGAGATATTTAGACCAAAGTAAAATTTTGACCTATTTTTTGACATGTTTTTTTAGTTTTTTAACTTGGCGGACTCAATTTGTGTCCTAAAATTTTTCTGAATATTTTCTAGATTCTATACAAAATTCGAAACAATTTTTGTGTGTGTGGTTTAGATAAAATTGTATTATTTTGAATTAGAAAATTTGAAAAAAATTGTAATTATTTTGTGATTTTTTTTGTTCAAAATTTTGAATTAGAAATTAAAAAAAAAAAAATGAGGTGGCAACAGTTTTTCACTTTAAAATCCCTTATTTTTTCTGGACCATAAATTTTTTCATGTTTCTAAAAGAATGCTTAATATAAATGCATGTAAAACAAATCCGATGGCAGTTGGGGTAACAGTCTCCCCACTAGCCTATCAGAATTTCGTTAATTAAGTTACCTTCATATGTTGACTAAACACACAATATAAGTTTTCCCCGAACAATGATAGAATGATAGTTTAATTAATGTGGATTTTATATAAATTCAAATATTATTTTTTTAAATAACACTAATACCACAATTTTTCGTTTTTTGATCAATTTAAGGAAAAAATTTAGTTTTAATACTTTATTATTTATATATTAATATTTCTCAGTAATAACTTGCCAACGATATCAAATACTTGCATACATAGATTCACATATCGTTTAAAACTAACTGAAAACTTTACCCCCTTCAGCAAAAATTTATGCCCTCAATTTTCCTCAAATTTTATGGTAAGTGTGTGCCTGCAGCAATTGTGCCAGCTTTGTGCAACGTTTTGAAGTGGAATGAATGTAATCTAAAAAATTTCCATATAGTTTACTGTTGCAGGTATTTTCGAATTGTTTCGGAGAATCCAACACAAGTTTCTAGCTGCTTGTGAAGGGGGCAGGGGACGATTTTTTTTTTCATGAAATCATTATGAATTTGGCGAAATTTTTTAAAAATGTTCCACGACACCGAGATAGATCGAACTTGAAGTTTTACTCCTCATCCTACACACCTCCCACGTAACTGAACCCTGCCCATTTGTTTTTTTTTTTTTTTATGCGCTTCTCCCAAAATCAATTTGCATTCACCTCAGGATTGTCCTTGTGATATTTTCATTAAAAATACATCCAACATGTTCTAAAGTTACAGAATTATTTCCAAATAAATCCGTTTTGGGCCACTGAGCGACATAACGGAGAGAATGGTCCTATCGTACATAGTTTTTTGTGGCGATTACAAACGAAAATGGAAAGTTTGCATCCTTTTGTTGAGTTTCATTTTAATTAAATTTAATTTTTTACTTTTTCATCATTTTAAATATAATTTTTAATTTTAATGTTTTTTCAAAAGGAAAACTAACTCAAAGTTTTTAAAGTTTAGCAACCCTATCTCAAACTTTAGAATTAAACCACAAAAGCATTTTGTTTTTAATT
>MINK01171871.1:0-21555 GCA_001735545.1 Phormia regina
ATACAAGGAATTGTTGTTTTTGTAGATGTGCGAGTACTTTGTTATTATACTATGGTTTGTCTTATAAAAACAGGATAAGTTACCAAGTGGCGTAAATTCTTGTATTAATGTCATCGAAGTATTGAGCAATGCATCTTTTTCAAAAAGCGAATTTCGAAAATTGGAAAATTGCAGCTGAAGAGAAAAAAGAATAATTTTAAAATTAATTTAAAATAAATTTTTTTATTGTGAATTCTTCTTTTAAATAATTAATTTTTTTTATGATTGCCCGTGTTGGAATTTTTTGCCACTTGAGCTTCTTTTATTTTCCCAATCAAATAATGCATTTTGTTTAAAAAATGTATTTCAATATTTTTCGAATTTATGAAAACGTATTAGAGTTGAAGACGTATTAGAGTTGAAACGTTACGAATTTTCATTTCCGAAAAATTTCTGTAACATGCTTGAATATACGTAATTAGGCTATTAAAAATTTAAAAAAATTAGTTTTTGTTAAAACTTATTAATGTGATGCAATGATTAGAAAAATCAAATTAATGCTTGAAAAACTTGACTTTTCTTCGAAACCACCCCATTTTTGTATAATAAATAGTTGAATCATCATTATCATATACATACATACATACATACATACATACATACATACATACATACATACATACATACATATGTATATATTTATTGAAAATCCCATGATTGTTTTGACTAATATCGTCTGGCAACTCTTAAGCGTAAATAACGGCAAATTTATGTGACATTTTACAAATTTAAAAGAAAAATGATTCAACAAATTGAAACTTTAATAACAATATTAATAGAAGATTTTTTATCAAAAGGATATAAAACAGAAATTTATATAAATAACAACAACAATAAACTCAATAATAACGGACATCAAATTCGTGGAGAAAACTTTATTTCTAATACAAGGGACAATGAACGAACATCATCATCATCGTCTTTGTCATCATTAGAAAAGCTTTATTACGGGCGTTTATGCAGTAGACAAAGATTTGCGGGATTTTTATTTGTTTTAGCTGAAGTACATAATCTATTTCTGTCTCGGAGCCATTGTACTTATCGACAACTATACTATAGGAATGTTTTAATAAAATGCAATACATTACAAATAAACTGTGCTGTCAATGATGTTTGTCAAGCATTAGATACAACTTCTTGGAATTTGGGTATATTTGCAGCGGGAAAATGCTTAATAGCAGGTAAAATTCTCTATAAAAACCATTATGATACCATATAATTACATTACCTAATCGTTGTTGTAGGATCTATAAATGTACATATGAGTAATGGCGATGTCATTGATTGTAATGCTTTTAAAGGTCCAACATTGATGCCTTCGAATTTCACTTACATAGACAAATTTGTAACTACAGCACAACTAGTGGTGGTAGTTGAAAAGTATACTGTTTTTCAAAATCTTATAGCTAATGACATATTCTCTATGTTAAATGGAAAAATTGTTTTAATAACCGCACGTGGTTATCCTGATATTTGTACAAGATGGATTTTACATAAATTATGGATAGAAAATCATTTGTCTGTATATGTTTTGGTTGATGGTGATCCCTTTGGCATTGAAATAATGTTAATTTATCGCAATGGCTCTTATGCACAAACCAAGTATTCAGATAATCTCACATGCCCCCAATTAAAATGGTTGGGTATACATCCATCAGATATAAGTCTTATGATGGCGGAAAAAGAACCATTAGCAATTAATGATTATAAAAAAATTGAATCGCTTTTAAGACGTTCTTATGTAGATGAAGATATATATACTGAATTGTTGATACTCAAAATGCTGCAGTGTAAAGTTAAAATTGATAATATGTCAAAGGATATGTTTTCATTATTTATTACTGATTATATAGTGAATAAAATAAAGAGACAAATTGTATTGTAAACGAGAAAACAGAGAAAACGAGTTTTTATTTTTTATACTTAAAAAATGTAAATGAAAATAATTTAATTATTACATAAGCTAAACTTTAAAATAAAATATTTATATTAATAATATTTCAGTTGTGAATAACAATTTATAAATGTAATTGTTCATTTGATTTTTTTTTTTTTTTTTGAAAATTTGCAACAAGGATAAGCATGTACGATGATAATATGTATTGTAATTCAAACTATTAATTTTTAATTAAGAGAAAAAAAAAATTAAATGGATAAAATTTGTAATTTTCGAAACTAAAATAATATTCGATTGATTTTTTGATCACAGAGTCAAGTTTGAAAGTCACGTGTGTGGGCCGTCTACGGAAATTTTCAAATCGCAAAAAGTGTGTGTTTTAATATTAAAAATTTGAAAGATTACTTTTGTATTGACACAATTTAAATGTGAAAATGTATTTCTGTGGTATTATTATTTTAATTATTTTTTTTTTTTTTACATTTTAGATATTTGGAATTATTTTTGGATTTGGTCGACATTGTTTTGTTATTATTTTTTTTGGAGAGTGTGAAGGAAGATATCTTGAACCATACACACATAAAACATACATGTATATTGTGCATCCGCATTAATAGATTTAAAAATGATTTTAAAGTAAACGAATTAAAAATAAATAAAAAACATAAAACTAAACATAAAGTACTTATTATAGTATAGAGAGAAGAAGTAAATAAATATACAATAGATACTATAAAACATAAATACAGCATTTCCACTAATCTGAACTGAACTAAACATAAATGTTGGGGACAGAAGCTATGGAATATAAATGAACAACCCTTTTTGTAAACACTAAAATTGGCTAAGCAAATATTTCTCTCGACTCGACTCTTGACTAGAAGAAATATTTTAAATATAATAACGAAACATACATCAGTCATTAAAAAACTCCCTAGAAAAAGTATCAAGTCATCAGGAAAGAAAAACAGAGCAAGAAAGGCCGATTCTTCCGTTTGACATTAACAATATAAAGAATAGAAACAACACCTGTAATTGCAACAACTAATTTGTATATGTATATGTAATTAAGACGACGAATGAATTAAAAATAATGTCAACAACAATGCGCACGACATTACAAACAGTTCCTGAGTCGTTGCCCGCCGATAGTGTAGCCAACAATGATGGCAATGCAACGTCAAAGCTCACATCATCAATAACATCAGGACACAGCGTCAGTACAACTACGAATGGCACAACAACCCCAACGACAAATGCTGCAGCTACATCGCAACAGCTGCAGCAGCAAACAGCGCAACAACAATCCACATCGTCTCAATCGACTATAACGCAACAGCAACATCATAGTGTCCATAGCTCAGTACAATCGGTACAGGATACTCATCAACAGCAACATGATTCTACCAACGCAAACACCATTGTACTGCCTTCTACGACTGTTACCACAACAACAGCATCTGCAGCATCAGCTACTGTTGCCAACAACAGTGTAACACCACCCAATAATGCGGCCACTTGCACTTCTATCGTATCAACATCTCTAGCAAATGCCAATCAAACACAAAACAATAGTTCGTATCAACAGCAACAATCGTCGCACCATACGACAACACCGTCACAATCCTCCCAATCGCAATCGCATCATTGTCATACTGGAGCAAATTCCGTAACAGACGGTTCACGTTCATCGGCCGTTATTAATTCCTCCAGTTCAGCCTCTTCTAACCACCATCACCATCATCATCATGGTGGTGGTAATGCGGTAGTAAGTAGTGGCGGAGCTTCAATTATAGGCAAAAATGTTGTCAGCGGTCATTCGAATTCGGCGGCGGCAGCATTAAAACAAAGAACTTCATCATCAGCTAAGGTGAGTGTAGTTAATGTTTATGTTCTTTATTAAAAACAACATTCAAAGAATTTCCGAAAGTTTTTTCTTTATTTAATTATTAATTTATAAATTAAATTATTGTACGATAAAAAAAAATTATAAAAAAAAAAAAAAAAAAAAAAAACGACAGATTTTTAAACATTTTTGGCTTTGGCCTTAACTTTTTGTAAATGTTGGCTTCAGTTCCGTAGAAAATATTTTATTTTACAATACAAATACACTATAAAATTAATTCGGTCGTTGTGTCTGTCTTTAATACAGGTTGTCTGCAAATTACCCACAACCAATTCCGTCAACTCAAGTTCGTGTTAAAACGGCTCCTTAATATTAACTTATACTTATATATTAACTTATTTCATCCTAAAGCAGATGATGAAGCGGATTGATGAACCGCAAATAGTTCAACAAAATAATACAAGTTTATTTTGTCGAAATGTGAGAGAGAAGAAGATCTCTCTAGCACTCTTTTTTTTTTTGTTTCTTATACCGCTTAACTTTTAAATAAAAAATTTAAAATTCCAGTAAAGGAAAATAAGTTTTGAAAATATTCAATATTTTGGTATCTTTGCCCTGATTTACACACAGCAATTTTTCTTGTCACAATTCTGCGTTTATAGGATAGAGAGAGGAGAAGAGAATACTAAACTTTTATATTCTCTTTACATCTCTCGTCTACAAAGTCAGAAAAATTGCTATGTGTGAACTCCGACTTTGCAAAAAACTCAATTGTTTGAACTAATGTTTCGAACGTATTTTTCGAATTTCGAATTTTTTCCCTTTGCAACCAAGTGATTGGAATAAGTTATTGATAAAGTTCTATATGGAAAAGTGGATTAAAAATCAGAGTTGGGGGTAGTGCACTAAATTTGCAGTTTCCACTAACACTTAGTGATAGTACAACATTTTTAACTACAATCTTTACTTTTTAGTGGTGGGTTAAAAAAGTCAGCCTCTCTCAGTATAGTGGTAGTGAAAAAATATTTTTTCCACTAAAATTAATTAGTGATAGTTAATTTTTTGTCAGCTCAAGCCTAGTGCAAAATTTTTTTCTTCACTAAATACATTAGTGCAAAAAACAACCCTCCTCTAATGTTAGTACAACTTAAAAATTGTTTAAATTAAAAGATGATTTAATATTTGTTTAAACTTTCTTCACAAAATACAAAATAAAGACTAATCGCAATCATTTTAAACTTAAAATGTACACAAATATAGTTCCTTAAATATTGAAACTTCCAAAATACCATCGTAGTGGATATATTTTTCGTGTGACCAACATTTGATCTCTCTAATTTTAGGCTTTCGGTCTGTCGAATGATGAATTAGACAATAAGGTTCCTCGTTTATAAATGGTTATATCAACGCTTATAAGATTTCACACAAAAAGAAATTTTAAATTATATAGTGTTGTTTTAAAACGATTTTAAATTTGATTNNATTTTAAATTTGATTATTACCATCACAGCTCTCTAAAATTAGTTCATTGAGTTGTAATTGATTGAAAAAATGTCAACTTTATATTTAGTGAAGAAAAAAAATTACATTTATGTTTAGTGAGAAAAAATTGTTTTCAGCTTATGTGTAGTGACTGTTCAGATTTTTCACTATTGAGTATAGTGCAAATTTAGTTATAATGAAAAAAAAAAAAATCAATATCACTAAAATTTTTTAGTGGTAGTGAAGAAATGTTTCACTATAACTATAGTGGTGGAAAATAGTTAAAAATCGAATTTTTTTCACTATAGTGCGATTTAGTGAAAAGCTGAATGCACTCACAATTTAGTGCACTACCCCCAACTCAGTTAAAAATATTCTGTGAACTGAACAAAAATTAAGTGATTAAAATTTTTAACCTAATGATGTGATCAATTTTGCCTGAATGTTTTAAAACAAACAGTTTTGAGCATTTAACATCAATTTAGCTATTTTCTCGAGTATGAAGTAAAACTATTGAAATAATTTTTGTTATTTTTTTTCTATATCAAAATAATATGAAATAAAATCAACATTTACGTTCAAAAGAAAATTTTTCTTGCATCAATTCTGATGGAATATGAAGGGTACAAACTTGCATGTTTTGCTTTTCATTTTCGTACTTTAAAACAAAAACAAATCAAAGCAATTAAAGCAAGGATTGAAGTAAAATGTTTTGTGTGAATGTACGTGCCAGTTAAAAGGAAAGAGAAATTGCTGTTTGCAAACTTGGACTAAATAAATATAAAATTCTTCCTTTGAGTAAATAAAAAAATAATAATTTCCTATGAAATTCCATGACAAGAACAGAATTCATGCAATGTCATATTAATTGGCCAGCCAACTCGACGCATGTATGTACGAAGCTTTAAAAATTGTTTTCTATGTGTACTCTTCTATAATTTTGATAATTTTGATCTCTTATCTAGATTAAGAAGTTTATAACTGAATAATTTTGCGGATATATATTTCAATAATGTAAATAAAAAATTAAATAAATATCTATTAAGAATATTTTTTTTTTAATTTTTTCTCATAGGAATTATTGATCGAGTCATATCCATCCATTCAACCCACTTTCTTTTCATTATCATCTCATTAAATTAGGTTTCTTCTCCTATCTCTTTTCTTTAAAAATACGAGAGAAAGTTTTAATAATTTAAATAAAAAAGCTTTAGCAAAGTTCTCAAAGTTTTTTTAGTACAAAAAACTTTAAGCAATTAAACATTATTATTGTTATTGCTTTAATAATTTTAAGAAGAGAAATATTGTTTACATTACATATACATATAAGTATATATTTCTTATATAAATATACATACATATGTATATGTATATGTATGTTGTTCAATATGTATTTACTACAAACAGAATGAAAAATAACTAAATAGGAAAAAAAAATAAAGTTTAAGTTTTGAATTTGGATGTTGTAATAAACAAAATGCTATTAACATAAAAACATACTTTTTTTTTTACTTCATATATCCACCATATATTTGTGTTTGCGTAGTTAAACCTGTGTGTTTATTTAAATATTTAGAGAGTATGTACTTACTATTTTAAAATTTTATATAAATAATAATACAGAGATAAGTTAAGCTGTTTTTGTTTTAAGGGCAAAAGTTCTAGGTTGTAAAAAATAAGAAACATGAAAAAAGAAAATAAATACAATAAATACCTTGTTTGGATATTACTGATTTAAATTGTTATTTAACGTTTTTAAGCTTTATTTAAGAGAAGCTTTAATCAAACAAATGTTATTAATTTAATTACTATATTATTTGTCACGTTATGAGAACTTGCTAAATCAAATTTACGACGAGAGAGTGAGAGTATTTCTTTATATACTAAATAACTCTCGTTTTAATAGTGTTACCATTGGGCGTTTGTGTAATTCAAAATACAAAAATCTAATTTTTTCTTAAAAAAATTTGTTACTAGAAACGTGAATATAAGCCTGGCATTGATCGAATCTCCGCTTCCTAATAAAAATTAAAAAAAGGATTGGCTCCGTTAGATATCCGCTTATTTCCGCTCCTAATAGAAATTTAAAAATCTGGCTTCGTTAGGATTCATAGGATGCAAAGTTGCATATGTAAGCCAAATTTATATTTTCTACGTCGTCTGCGAGCTTCAGAAAAGCTCTGGAAACAGAAAAATTCTTAGCCAAATTATAATCTTCTACGTCATCTGGAAGCTTCAGAAAGCTCTGGAAAGTAAAATATTCTTTGCAAATTATAGATGTAGATGCTTTGATTAAAAAAATGATTAATATGACTATGACAACACTGTTCTTTCATATGTAATATAATAATTTCAATAAGTGCAGACAAGTAAGAGAAAATAAAAACAAAGGTTTTGTTGTTAATAATGCGTAGTTGTATGTAGGTATACAGAAGCGCCGAAAATATTAGCGATATAATATTGTTACTCAATTTTTTCGGTATCGACAAATTTTATATAATAAATTTATCGATATCGACAAATTTCAACATCAATTTTTTCAATTTTGATAAATTTTCTATAAGAAACTTCCATTAAATATTTTTTTGATACGGATAAATTTTCAATTAAATATTCTTTCGATATCGATAAATTTTCCATTAAATATTCTTACGATATCTATAAATTTTCAATATATATATATATTTTTTTTATAATAATTTTTTTCAATATCGAAAAATTTCTACATAAAATTTTTTCGATATCGATAAATTTTCTAAAATAATTTTTTTTTTGATATTCATTAAAAATTGTCAATAAATTTGTTTCGATATCGAATAATTTTTATTAGAACTTGTTTTAATATCAATAAATTTTCTATCAGAAATTGTTTCGATATCGGTTGTCCAACACTGCTATTATTTAAATCAAGACTATTTCAATACATATTAACGGATATGAAATTTATCTAATTCTCATGAAGTCAGCAGTCAAGACATCGTCACTTGCAGCAGGTAAAAAAATGTTGAGACTCATTTTTGCTACTCAATATGTTAAACATCAACTACAAAAAAAGCTTTCACAAAGTACAGACAGAAAAATGGAAAAAGCTCAACACCACAACGACTACGACGAGTTCATTGTCACAACGATGTATATGTGTTTATATATACACTTTTGGGTGTATGTGGCCCGTATTTGTTATAAACATATTGTACAAATACTTAAACAACAGTCTCTACTAAAACACTTGACTGGTTTCAGTATTGAGACATGTTTTCTTTAGTTTTTTTTTTTTTTTTTAATTTTGAATTTAGCAGCTAAAATCAATTTATATTTTTTAGTATAAAGTTAGCATTAAACAACGGCACCACCGAAAACAACGACTAAATAAACAACTAAATACAACAACAACTACGATTACAAAGACAATAACAAAATAAAATTAATAATAATATTACTAGATGAAAAGCAATAATAATTATAAATAGAATAAAAATTATTAATAGCAATAATAATTAAAACCAAAATACTCTTACGATTAATCCAGTCATTTAAAAGGAAAAGAGTTTCATTACTTAGATAATACTTTGTTGTTTTGATATTAAAACGATCGTATCTATTGTTTAACGAATGAATACTTGATAGTAGTTAGTTCTCTTTTTTTAATAATTTTCAATGTATCTTTATATATATATATGTATCTTTCTATCTATATCTATAAAATTCATATACACCGATACTCTACTTGCATACGTATTAAACGTATCATTAAAAATAAAAATAAATAATGAAAATAATACATACATACAGCGATGGGAGTGCGTCTTGAAAAAATGTAACATGCTATTTCCTTAACTTCGGAAAATGTGTCAGTTTTTAATCAACTTTTTAATTGTTCAAATCTATTTTTTGCAATAATGAGTAAATTTCATATTTATCATATCTCTCACGATTAAGTGGAAACTACACCAACAGAGAAGAAATAAAGGGATTAACACTAACCAAGCTTCTGGCAGTATAAAAGCGGAACGACGGAATGTTTTATGATTAACAGAATGTTTTCTGGTTATAATAGGAACCTCCTAATGCAAATATTGGAAAAGAATAAAGCGTAAAAAGATAGAAATGTGTATGAACAAGGTGTAAACAAAAAAAGTCTAGTCGGTTCTAATGTCAGTTTTGAGAAGGCCCTAATTAACAATTCTAAGTCGAAACCGCTAAGAGTACCAAAGAACACCGCATTAAACCTAAAACCATATTCAAAATTTCAAATACCGACTTAATCCTAAAAGGCATATTATGAAATATATTGAAGCGAATTCGAAACCCAACGTTTAAGGATAACTATAAAATATTTATTGAACTGAGAAACAAAGTTCGACCGATTTCATAAAGGATATTCCAATCCTTTAGATCTTTTTTTTAAAAACGAGTCAGTCCAGTGTGACAAATTTATCTGTTTAGCGGTAACAAAGCAGAGTTTGTGGACTATAGTTAGCACGTGTTGAAATTTTGAAGAAATCAATACTCATTTTTTGTACAATTTTACTTATAGTTTAAACGAGTTTAACAAGTTTAACTCCTTGCAATAGATCTTCAGTAGTGAAGAAAATAATAAAAATATTTTCTTTCCACGAAGGTAAAATTCAAAAACAGCACAAAGTATGAAAATAACATTGCAAAGAGATATTAGAATAAAAAAAAATAAATAAATAAATAAATAAATAAATAAATAAACCAAAGTATTCATAGTAATTATACTATAAAATAGAAAAGAAAAAAATGATACAATAATTTTTTTAAACTAATTTCCCATTCATTCTTTTTGATATTTTTAAAAATTATATGTATGTGTTACATTTTATCATGACGCTCTCTTAACTAGTTAATTTAAAATATAAATTGCCAATTTACTATACTCAGACAGTCGGACTTGTGTTGTGCTACGGTTGTTGTGTGTGGTGTGTTCGAAACGCAAAGTTATGTTTTTATTTTTTTATTTCGAATTCGGAATTTTTCGTTTGTGATTGTGATATTCTTCTACTCACTCTTCGTTTAAGTATTAAACGTCCGTCGGTGGTGTATGCTCGTTGTCTTCTAGTATTCTTTACGGCTTTTTATACATATATTTTTTCGAAATTATATTAAGGAAAATACCAAACACATTTTTTACAAAAAAGAAAAGAATAAAATAAAATAAAATAAAAAATTGATGAGAAGTGTGTAATCATCATTGATTATTATATTTATTGTGTTATTAAGCTCTTCATATAATGATAATAGTACGTTAGATAACAAAGGCCATTTGTTAATCATGACAACGTTGATGATAATAATGATGTTGTTTTAGTTGATAATAATGGTGATGAGCAAATGTTCAAGTTATTTATTCAATAAAAATGAGAATTTTTATAACAAGAAAAGAAAAAACTTGAACGAAGAATAAAACCTCTAAATAAAACAGCAAAAAAAATAAAAAAATAAAGAACACAAAAAAATAAAATAAAATAAAATAAAACACGAATTTGAACGAAGATATAAAATTAACGAACTAATAAATATATAAATGAAGTAATGAACACAACTAAACAATAACATCAACCAATACTTGTAAAAAAAGTCTCATTTAAATTTTGTCTAAGTGTGTGAATTTTAAGCTCGATTTCATTTGGTGTTGCCATTTTAGTTTCAATTGTTTTCTCTTTTTTTCTCACTTAATAATAATCAATAATAAAATAATAAAGAGAAACATAAAAAAGTATTTTCAACAAATTTAAAATAAAATTAAAAAAAAAAGAAACGAAATAACAAAATAAATGTTTTTGTGTGCAATAAAAAACAATTATTTACATTAGGAAATAGAGCTACTAAACTCAAAGCTTTATTTTGGCCTAATTATTTACCAGAACAACAACAAAATTTAAGTTTAAGTATATCCGCAATTTTCTTCTTTCCCCTAATTAGCCTAACATATTTCGCTAAAAAACAGTTATTTGAAATAATTTCTGCATGACAATTAAAGAGAGTGATATAATGTGTTGTGCTCTCTTGTTTAATAATACAAATTTAAATAAAGTATTAACTAATGGTTTAAAATTGTATCAATTATTAATAAATACCATAAATAAATAAAAAATAAAATATTTTTTTTTTCTATTTTTCAAAGAAATTTCTAAGTAAACAAATTACACATATACATAAAATAAACATAGCAGAGATGGACAATTCAAAACTATTTTGTATTAATTTCTATACTATTTAAAAGTAAAAAAATTGGTTAAAAATGTTAACCAAATTGTACTTGTAACTAAGTCACCATATTTAAGTGGTACACACATGATCTCCTCGGCATTAATAGTAGTACATTGGACTATTAAGTAGTAACATGTCTAATGATCAGTTATTCATTTGACTAAACGATGTAAAAGCTTTTTTTGTTTAATATTTGAGATTCTTTTATAAAAAGTAAAAAAAAAGAACAAAAGTATTTGGAATATCAGGAATTTCATTTATAGAATGAGTATCTTTTATCCTTTACCACGTACATAAGAAAAATTAATAATTGTGTTTACTGATTTATATTTGCAATTATGCTCGCTAACCACGTTTTAATTTTATGGTAAGAGCCAAACTAGTTTTCTTAAAATGGGAATTGAAAAAAAAGTACCTAAACACATAATTCAATTTATTCATAAAATCTTAGATCGGTCTTATAAAACAATTCTTTAGAAGACAGATCTCAAAATTCCCAAAAAAATTTTGAATTGGTAAGCCATGCATGTGTCATAAAGAAGCAATAGAGTGCCTTAGTTTCTATAAGCAGATTTATATTACGGATTTTTACTTTAGACTTATTACTTATCGGTAGACTAGAAAAAAAAAAAAAAGATTTTGAAAACCTTTTTAAACTCTTTATCACTTTGCAATCTTCAGTTGACATACGCAATAATATTTTGCTTGGTATAAATATAGGTATATTTAATTTAATATATGTTCATATATATATGTTCATAATTTTTAATGTTTTATGGCTTTTTTATTCGTAATTAATAATAAAGATTAAAATTGATATATGTTTTTTTTTTTTTTTTTTTTTTTTTTAATTTTGATTTTTTTTTTTTTTTTTTTTTTTTTGTATAAAAAAAATTAGAGGAGATATATTTGCCTTGCCCATTAAATAAAGTCTGTTTGTGCTAAAAAAAATGAGAACATAAGAATATTATATACCACCTATTTTTTCTTTGTTAAAGAAGTTTTCTTTGTATTTTCAGAGCTTCGAATTAAAAATGAATCTGACATAGATTTCGAAGCTTGTTCGTAACAATATAAATGCTTTAAATTAATGTTTTTTTTTTTTTCTTAAAAAACAAAAACGGTGTCGAGGTTTTTTTATTTCTATAAAAAATTTTCTAAAAACAATAGAATATATTTAAATAATATAACATAAATGTTCCATCTCTGGTCAATATCTTTGAATATATTAACATATGTAAATAAAGAATTGACAATGAATAAATATCGAGTGAAACTACATAAGATATGTTTCAATGAAGCAAGGGCCCAAGTTGTTAAATAAACTGAAGAGAGACAATAAGAGAAAGAGAGAGAGATGCATGCAATTTTTGTAACACAAACAAAAAACAATAAATAAAAACTAAAAATACAACAATCAAATGAAGATTGAATACGTATACGTATGAATTTGTAAAAAAAAGCTTATTTTTTATTGAGAATAATTTGTATTTGATACATGTTTTTTATAGACAACAATCTAGATAGATCATCTCACACCTTTTTTTAGATTCAAATAAACTCGTATTACAAATTAGATAAATTTCCATATTTCTATTAAATAGACTTGCAATAATACATAAGTTGTCAGTGTGTAAAACTAACTTTCTTCCTTGTATATTGGATATTAAATTAAGTTAAATTGTCAAACTTATTTTAAATTAATAAAAAAAATATTTGTTTTACTCAATTCTTTTTAAAAAAATATTAGTCATCCAACGAAGATAGATTTGAAATTGTCTTTGACAAATGTTTATTATTATTTTTTCAATAACAACGAAAGAATTATTATAAAGTATGCATATAAAATGATTTTATCGGAAATTAACTTACCTAGCAAATGCAATATTTTCTTGTAAACAATTTTTTCAGAAAATAGCTAAAAAAAAAGAAAAATTATAAAATGAAACCATTTCACAAAAGTATTTTCTAAGAAAAAAGTAATAATTTATACATAGAAATTTAATACTCAATGATTTTGTAATGAAATATGAGATTTAAACAAACAAATTTTGCCTTCCCCCAGAAACTAAGTTTTTTTTTTTTAATTTTTATAAACATTTTCCACAGATAAAACACGATTTTTACACAAACAAATTATTTTTACATTGAAATTAACTCTGTGATTCTTTTACAAATCTAAATTCGAAAAAATAGTTATCAGTTTATTCTATATATAAGTCACCAGACTGTGATAACAATTGTTGTTTAGTGAGCGGTAAAATGCTAAATATTAACTTTGGCAACAAATCATTTCGTATACATACTTAAGTTAATAACTTGGTAAAAGTAATAGTTGAGTTGTTATCTGTTTATGTAATTTGTGACTAGTATAGAAATACTACATGTACTAATTACGTCTGTACCTTTTTATCTATCACTCGCCTCGTTTTGCAAACACAGAAAAATGAAAATAAGATAATAATAAAAAAAAAAACGAAACATAAATTTAAAAACTAAAAAAAAAAAATTATAGACTAGTTTAACAAGAATAAAAGGAGTGTTTTTATTTTTAAAAAAATAAAAATTAAAAGAGAAATGTGCCCATGTGAGTGTCTAGTTTGGAGTACATAGGAAGAAGTAGAGTCTCGTTTAATATGGGCCAGACCAATAGCATACACAGCCACAGTAATAATGTCGACATTACTGGCAGCCAAACCGTACTTTACAGAGAACGGAAAAATGCTACTTTACCGGGAGCTAAAAATGTCACAGGTGGTGGCAGTGGCGATGGTGCTACATCACGTAAGGTCTTGGATTCAACACAAATTCATAGTGGTGATCCTCGTATACGACCCGTTACTATGGCTGCGGCCACCTTAAATTTTAATGGTGAACATGAATTAAAAAAACTTGAAATTATTTCAAAACAAAAGCCGTCAGAACAAATGAGCACAGCTATTGAGAACGGTTATCACAAAACCGATTACTGTTACTATCGTACACCTCAGGGTAATTTTCATAAATTGCCTACAGATTCATATCACAAAATGTCTGAAGGTTGTTATGTACGCTTGGCCGATGGTAATTTTCGACGTTTGCATGTCCTGGATAAGGCCAATGCCACTAAGAAACTTTTGGATACAAATTTTAATCGCAACTCGCTGACATTTCATGCTAATAGTAATGATGGTGTTAGTACACCAAATAATAATAATAGCAGAACTATAGTATCAGCAGTTGGGGATAAACAATCTCAACAACAAACAGTCCAACCTTCCAAAGTTAAAAATCAAATGTTGAAATTTTTAAAACGTTCCAAATCTCATACACCAGCCACCATCAAACAATTGCAGACCTACAACAAGGAATTTAGTTATATTGATAGAAAACTAAATTCAAAATTAAATCCTCATGAGGGGTTAACATCTTTGCCGCCTGTAAAAGAAGTGGGAAATATTTCTTCCACCAATAACAAGGTGGTAGTAACAATGATGGAAAACGGTGGACTACCCATAGTTGCCACTAGTAAGGCTGAGAAATTTAAAAAACAAGAATCTGATAGTTCAGCTAAGTCAAAAATGAAGAAGGTAAATGATTTTTGTAAGAAGGTCTTTTTTTTTAACGGAAATTCTTTGGATTTTAATTTTTTTAAACAGTATTATTTTTAAATTGTTAATTTATATTTATTTTGTTTTGCTTCCAAAAGGGATCTCCTAATATGGCTATTCGCAGCAGTGCACCAATGCGTTGGCGTGCTACCGAAGAGCATATTGGCAAATACAAACTCATTAAGACAATTGGCAAGGGAAATTTTGCAAAAGTTAAACTAGCTAAACATTTACCCACCGGTAAAGAGGTGGCTATAAAAATAATTGACAAAACCCAACTGAATCCGGGTTCGCTACAAAAATTGTTTAGAGAGGTAAGAAAGCATCAAGCGATATTTTTAAAAGAAAATTATTTATTTATTTTTTATTTTTTATATAAAATAAATTTATGATGTATTTTTAATTTTAGGTCAGAATTATGAAAATGCTTGACCATCCCAATATAGTGAAACTTTTCCAAGTTATTGAAACCGAAAAGACTTTGTATTTGGTAATGGAATATGCCTCTGGTGGTGAAGTTTTTGATTATTTGGTATTACATGGTCGTATGAAAGAGAAAGAAGCTAGAGTTAAATTCCGGCAAATTGTTTCAGCTGTGCAATATTGTCATCAAAAACGTATAATACATAGGTAAGCCTAAATGCAATATAATAAATTATTTTATATATTTATTAAAAAAATAATTTTTATTTTTTTTATTATATAGAGATTTAAAAGCCGAAAATCTGCTGTTAGATAGTGAGTTAAATATAAAAATTGCAGATTTCGGGTTTTCAAATGAATTTACGCCTGGTTCTAAGCTGGACACATTTTGTGGTAGTCCTCCTTATGCAGCACCCGAATTATTTCAGGGTAAAAAATATGACGGTCCTGAGGTGGATGTTTGGTCCCTAGGTGTTATATTGTATACACTAGTAAGTGGGTCATTGCCTTTTGATGGCTCCACTTTAAGAGAACTACGGGAACGTGTGCTCAGAGGCAAATATAGGTCACTAATTTAAATATTTTCTGCATGTTTCTTTTTTGAAATTTTTATTATGAATACTGATCCAAAACACTATATTCATATTTTTCATTTTAAACAGGATTCCCTTCTACATGTCTACTGACTGTGAAAATCTTTTGCGTAAATTTTTAGTATTGAATCCGGCTAAACGTGCTAGTCTCGAAACGATCATGAGTGATAAATGGATGAATATGGGGTTTGAAGATGATGAACTAAAACCTTATATTGAGCCTAAGCAAGACCTAGCCGATGTCAAACGGATAGGTAAGACGGGTACTGTATACAAAGCCATTATGATTAACTTCTTGTTTCCCACTTTTAACTGTTTTATGTATACAAACAAAGAAACAAAAATCCATTACAACTATTATAATGTAAAGCTGTTGTTCCCAAAAAATATATGTATATGAAAATGCGTACGACGTTTACGGACAAAAGAACGAACGAACAAACGTTATGAAATCAAACTTACAAGAAATAAATCATTAGCTAGTTGTGAAACCTTTTCTAACAAGTTGTTGATGTGTAACAAACATTACTTTTATGTATTATATGTGTAAATAATTAATAAAAGTTCTCACAGACAAACCCTTTTATTTAATGCTATTTTTTAACATTACAATATCATTAAACAAGTATTTGTTAATTTAAAGTTAGCTTTTAATTTCAAATGCTTATGTTTAAAATTATAATAAATGCTTATGGCTAGTATGACCATAGTTTTATTTTGCAAAAATTTAATATTTTTTCATTAGCTACTGCTTTAACAGGCAAATATTTATCCATTTCGAACATAAATAGCACAATTTGTAATTTTTTTTTTCTCAAATATTTGTTTAATGCGATTATGTCTTTTGAAATTTAATATTTTCATCTATAATTTGTTAGAAAAGGTTTTATTTTCCTTTTCGTTCATATAACATTCTACGTTATATCATATCAATCATATGCTCAACATCATTATCATCTTTGTAATAATATTTTTATTCATCTCGCCACCACCACCACCAAGATTAAGAAAAAAAAAAAAAAAACAAAAAACAACTACGGCATATCGGAATCAATAATATCAACCACTATTACCAACCAAACATCACTTTATTGTTCCAAGTGTATATATTGTACCTTTTTTATTCTCTTATTTATGTGTAGCGCTCACAAGTTTGGATTCAATATTATTGTTGTATATATTTTGGTATTTTACTTTTATGCTTTAAAAATGTTTTATTTAAACACAATTTTTGCTCACAGCAACAAAACACTAATTACTAGTCTTGACTTCTTGTTCTCCCCACCCACTTTTTCTCCATATACATTCCATCAGCCAATCAATGTGTTATCTGTCTTGTAACAACATACATATATAAGAGATACTTGTTACATATAGCAAAAATAATAAAAATCAAAATTTTGACAATTTTTTTTTATACAATATACCTACATTTATTTTTTATTTTCGAAAAGCGGCAAAAAGAAATTAAATAATTTTAAATAAAAAAAAATCCGCTTATTTAGAGAAATATAAATTGTTGTTTTAAACATTTGGCCTTATAACGAGGAAGTTACTTCGTTAACGTTTGTGTTACTTTCATACCCAAACTATTTATCTTTCTATTTATCTAAGTAATAATCATTATATCCATTAAAAAGTAATATATATCTATTATTAGCATGTAGTATTCATAATTATATTTTCATAATTGGCATGGTAAACAAAAACAAGGATTTATTTCAAAATATTTATAGAGTGTTTTTATTATAACAATTATGATTTTTTTTATTATTTTTTTTTTTTTTTCAAATTTGGAAAAAAATCAATAATTGATTTGATTTAATTGGAGGTGTGAAATTGTTGTATTTTTAACTACTTTAATATGATATTATATGTATATTTATTGAATTAAATAACGATACGCTAATGCTACAATATGTTCTTTTCGCATGTCTTCTTTCCTTTATTGTCTTCACTATAAACTCTTGTCCTGTGTGGCGATGTGATTTGGACACAATTTTTCACAATTTATAGAAGCTCTTGTCGCAATGGGCTATAATAGGCAGGAAATTGAAGCTTCATTATCACAAGTTCGTTATGATGATGTTTTTGCTACATATTTATTGCTGGGAAGAAAAAGTACTGATGTAAGTAGTTTAATTTACAAATAGTTGACACTCTCCCTTATGAATTGATAATGATGTTGATGTTGATTAAAAAAAAAAAAAAACGTTTTAATTTTATAGCCTGAAAGTGATGGTTCTCGATCTGGTTCTTCACTTTCGTTGCGTAATATATCTGGTAATGATGGGACAGCTATTTCGGCAAATGCTTCTGTGCAAAGCCCAACACACCGCGGTGTCCATAGAAGTATTTCAGCTTCTAGTACAAAACCAAGTAGAAGGGCATCTTCTGGGGCTGATACACTACGTATGTTTATTGCTATTTTTATTTATTTATTTTATTATTTTTTCTTAGTTTTTATTACAGTATATTTTCATTTATTTGCCTGTTTCTTTTTTTCTTTCTTTTAAAGGTGTTGCTCCTGGTAATACAGCTGGTCAAGTTGCTACCACAGGAACAGCTGGTACCGTTCCGTCCAGCACTAATTATGCCATTGCTGGTACTGGATCATCTGCAGAAAGATCTTCAATGTAAGTCAATTTTATTTCTTATGTATGTTAATTGTTTTAAATTAATGTTAATTTATTTTAAATTAATTTTATATTTACAGAAGTAGCAATTTTAAGCGCCAAAACACTATCGATTCAGCTACAATCAAAGAAAATACAGCACGTCTTTCGGCTCAAAATCAAAGGCCGGCATCTGCTACACATAAGTTATTAGCAACAGCAGATACATGTAGGTGTTTTTAAATGCATATTTTTAAAATGTTTTATTAAAAATGTTTGTGTTTTAACAGCTATTAGTAGTCCCAAACCCCGTTCTACGCCCAAATACGATCCACCAAACAGTAATCGTCCTTCGGCGACAGTGAGCATGATGCCTCGACGCTCAACAACACTATACGAGAAGACTTCTTCAACCGAGAAAACAAATGCAATTTCAACAGATTCAAAGTATGTACATATGTTTGTGTGTTTTTTAATTTATTTATTTAGTTTTTTAATGTTTCATTCCGCTTCATTTCCTATGTTCCTTTGTTTCCCCTTTAAAACGTCCTCAATACATTTTTAATTATTCTAACATTATTTAATTCATTGAAAATTTCATTTTAATACACTTTATCATACTTAAATACATATGTTTTGTTTAAATCAAAATGAGAACATTTTTTCTAAACTAATATAAAAAAATAGTAAATTGGTGAATAGCAATCATTAAAACAACAACTTGATCAACATCAACTCCATTTAAAAGTTACTTGTTGCTCTCTTGGTTCAGTTTTAATAAAATAAATATTATGCTTTTTATATAATTAGCAATTTAAAAAAATAATAATAATAATTTATAATTTTTAGGACTTTTTGCTCTGTTTTTTGTTTTTTTACTTATTAAAAATCACCAATAAAAATTTCATCATTATTTTTGACAGCGCACTAATTATTTTTGATATTTCATTTTTATCTTGTTATTCTTATTTTTTTTATTTTATCATTAAAAATCAATTTGTAAAACTTCTTTTGCAAACCAAAACAAAAAAATTAAACTTCTAAATCCTCAAAATGGTTACGTTCTACAATTCAAAAATAAATGCCCACCACAAAAACAAAATTAAACACACTATGGTGAGTATAAATACAAAATAAAAAATAAGTTAAATTCAAATAATAACAAAATTAAACCTTATTTTATTATTATTGTTAAATTTGTTAAATTATAAAAGAAAAAGGGCTATAATTTATTGTTGTGAAAACGATATAATTTCTTTTGTTTAACTTAGACGAAATTTATTAATTATTTACAAGGAGTCCTTAGTTTAGGTGTATTTAATAGGTTAGGTTGAATTAATTGCAAATGGTTTTCCTTAAAAAAAGACTAGACAATTTTTTTGGGTTGGTGATGATCAAGTATCACTCACTAACTTTAACAGTGTTTAAAATTATTATTTTTTATTGGTTTGTTTTATAATGTAAATATTTATTATATTTATTTTATTATTATTATTTTTTTTTTTCATAATTATCAATTCAGATTTGTGTTTTTATGTTTAATTTGTTTTAATTTTTTGTAACCTTTTGTCTCGTCTGTGCAACTTTCTGACTCATATTTATTATATTTCGTAGTAGTTTGTAGTATCTTGTTTAAGAAAATGTGTCGTTTTTTACATATTAAACATTTTAATTTTTAATTAAACCAGAGCATCTCGAAAAAAGTAACATCGATAAGAAAAATTGTTTGTTTGTATTTTTTTTTAACAAACAGACAAATTGTTTTGAATTGTAACGTTTATTTACTTAGACCAAATGTAAAGTTTTTTTTTTATTTATTTTTAACTCAAAGTAACTTCAATTCATTTAATTTACAACAAATCAATTTCAATTTTAAGTGTTAATTTCAAACCAAACTAAACCTAATCTAGAAATTAATTTAAAATTATGTTGGAAAAATGTTTGTATGTTACTTTTTCACCCTGATGCACTTGTTACTTGTAAACATTTTTATATACATATTATAATAAACGTCTAACATACCTAATTTATTGATTTATTTTTTAATTTTTTGTTTCTTTTTTCTTTCTATTTAATAATTTTTCTTTTTTGCATGATGACACCAACCACTTCAAATATAAAAAATAATAATATAACGCGATCACCAAATCAAACTACAAACAAACTCATCATCAAAATCTAAATAATAAAACAAAATAAAAAATAATTGCTTTTGGTCGCTGCTCGCATGTTAATATCCTAAAATCAAAAATATTGATATGTAAACTATTTATTGTATTTTTTTCACCTGATTGTTTTTTTTTTTTTGGCATATGATTGATTGTGTATATTAAAAACTCAAAACAAAACCAAAATAAAATAACCCGCAAAATGCAAAATAATAATAATAAAAAAAAAATGCCTTAATAAAAATCCAACAAACCAAAATATGAATCAATCAATGAATGAATATACATAAATACAAATGAATGAACCCATAGCGTGTTCAACGATCTTAGAGTGACATCGGCTGTTAAATCTGGCAGACATTTTCCCAGGAATGTTCCATCACGTTCAACCTTTCATTCGGGTGAGTTTTGCTTAAAAAAATCGTTAAAACATAATTTGATTGTTCAACAGAAATCTTTTTTTTTTTTTTTTTCTAAAATTAAGTCAATTTTAAAACAGGTCAACGTTTTATCTTAAATTAAAAATGAAATTATTTATAATTTATCTAATGTCTGAAATACGAAAAAGAAGAAATAATATAAAGTTCTCTTATAATGTTCTGTTGTGTTTTCTGTATTTATCATTAAATGGGAAGAATGCACTTTGTTTTTTTTTTTTTTTTTTTTTT
>MINK01171871.1:21632-43994 GCA_001735545.1 Phormia regina
TTTTTTTTTTTTTTTTTTTTTTTTTTTTGTTTGCGATGATGACAATTGATATACAACATATAAATAATTTAAATAAAAAAAGCAATTTTGCAAATGAACAATCAAATTAAATTAAGCTATCGCAAACTATTTTTTTGATCACATCCTCATCATTTCGAAACATCTTTTATATTTACTATCACTACATCCCCCATTATTTATTGATTGTAAATTATTTCAACATAACTAAATGGGTTAAATACATAATTGATTTTTCTTATATTTAAGTTATTAACTATAATTTAATATATATATATACATATTATTTTTATTTATTTAGTTTATTTTATTTTTTATTATTTTTTTTTTTTTTTTTGCTTGTACTCATGATTACATTTTTAAGTTGTTTAAACTATTTTTCTAACAGAGGTGTGATATGGTTGATTACAAAAAAAAAAAAAAAAGTGGTACTGCTCGTAAATAAACGATTTTTATTGCTAGATAATAGTATTCATATTATACATATAGGGTTTATTTGCAATAGTCATAAATTAAAAACAAATTACTTTAAATATTAATTTTAAAACGTAAATACTTTTATATTATTCATAAAGATATATTTGTAAAATTATATTTCTTTAGTGAAAATTTTGAAAGATTTGTTTTGATAGGACATTAAAAACAAAAAAAAAAGAAAAAAAAACATATATACATATAAAACATATAATAAATTGTGTTTATAGAAATGAAATGACACCATTTTCTTATTCAGTATGTTTCATATTGTTCAAACGGAAATAATAAAAATTTTAATAGGAAGAGTTTCGTACCATAAAACAAAATTACTTTGGAAAGCCGTAGTATTTTGGTAAAATTTTCAGGGTATTGTTTTAATCTGAGCTAACTTGTCATTACTGGTTTAGATGATTTCTATCGTTGGCAGAAGGTCAATCCATAATTTTAAGATTAATTTCGTTTAGAGTTGGTCCGTTCATGAACGAATCGATTCGTTCTTTATTTTTGATTCATATCGTTCATTTTTGCATTGTTTTTACATAATTTTGTTACTTCAATCTATGTATTTATATTCTTAATTAGGAATATTTTTTATTATACTCTCATAAATAATTGTTAAAAACAATTTATCTATTAATTTTAGCTAATAAAGTGTTCTAAGAAATAAAATGAAACAACAATCGTTCAGATTCTGATCAATGTTAAAAAAATTAATGATGACGAAAATGGACGAACTGAATCATTTTAAAATTTTGAATGATGTTTAAAGAGAAGTTTGTTACAAAAGTTATATATGTGTCTAGATTTATTCAAATAAAATCAGTTAAATCAAATATAGACAATAGGATTATATAAAAACGTTTTAATAATTGTAAGCCTAAGTAATATGACTACAATAACCCAATTCGCTGTATCGGCTTATGTTTTGTTCTGTCGATGAATGTATTACATAAATATTTTTAAATATTTTTGAAAGCAAAAACAAATCAACAAATTTTAGGATATACAATGATACAACGGTACGACAGCTTATAAATTGACAAATATGTACAAAATTGTTTAAGAATCTTTTGTAAATGTTACACTTGTGCAGCAACATTTTTTTACAATTTATTTTTGCAATTTGTCTTAGTTATTGTAATTAGTATTAACGTGTAAGCAAATTTCAATGTTATAAGTCAATTTAATATGCGCTAAATTTAAAATAAGTAAAATAAATGTTTAAATAATGTTTTTGTTATAAGTTGTTTTCTTTTAGATAAGGCCCTTTTATTAAAATGTATAAGTTTCGAGTTGCTTTATACACTTTTTATATATATATATATTTATAAAAAATGTATATGTATATACATATATTTTAGCATTGATTTGATTTGGTTTCGTTTTTTTTTTTTTTTTTTTTTTTTTTTTTTTTCTTAAAATTAATTTATATAGGTCAAACTAGGCCACGTAATAATACTGCTTTGGAGTACTCAGCCACAGGCGGTGTACCCGGGGAATCTCCCCATCCCGGACGAATGAGTTTCTTTTCAAAACTCTCCTCGCGGTTCAGTAAACGGTAAGTAAAGAATTTAAGATGTAAAAAATAAAAAAAAATATTTCTAATTTCTAAATAACATAACATATACATAAATACATACGTTTATAAAATATGATTATGATGATATATGTATTTGTTTTGTTGTGTCAAGTGTAGTAGTAGTTACACGTAATATATTTTAAGAATTATTATTAAATCATGAATTAATTAAATACATAAAATAAAAAACGAATTGTTAAATTTAGTGGCTAAGCTTTTTTTTGCCATTCCTGATTTAAATTATTTGAAAAATATCATGTATTTAATTTAAACACCTTTAAAGCCATCATCTTTATACAAATGAGTTTAAAAATAAAATGTTTGTGTTTATAATTATATATTTATTATTTTTGTTTATATGAGTTTTGTTGTAAACCAATATTTATTAATTTAATTTTAGTTTTGTTTTTAAAATCCCGTTTTTTAATTTTATTTGTTCCTAATCCCTGCTTTTCTTTTAACCCTTTAACCTAACATAATAACCCCTTTTTAATCCTTTTTAATCTATAAAATATGGCTCTATGGATTTTACTATAACAAGCACCCCATTTTTAATTTAGATTCCAAAAACTCAAACATTAAGCAAAAGTATATGAATTATACCACACACTCCTCCTAAAAGAGATGGATTGCAATAAAATAATAATAAACAGCGTTTATTTAAAAAATTAAATAAATCTAAAAATAAATTATCAAAAAAAAAAAAAAACATATTTATAATTGGATCGCATGTGCCACTTTAAAATACACAATATAATACAAATCATATTGAAAAGAAAGATCTTAAGAAAATTAATAAACGATTGAAAAAAAATAAATAAAAAATCAACTCAACTGAAGACCAGAAGGAAACGCTAAACAACTATTTAAAGAATAAATGAAACAACAATAATATGATTAATAATAAAAAATAAATAAATAAATAACAATTATAATATTAATTATTATAAATATTAAATCATTACGAATCATTTAAAATAATCTAAAGGAAAATAGCACCATAACATCAAAATCTGAATAAAAAATATTATACAAAATAAAACAAAACAAAATACTTCATAATAACATCTTGAGGAGAGGCTGTTAATTTATGCGGTCACATTAATACATTAAACAAAGTAAACTCTAACTTTAGAAAAAGGATTAAATAAAAATTGCTTAAAATAATAAGCAAATAATCCAGATATGCAGATTTTCAAATGAAAAGGAAGATTAAAAAAAAATACAATACTCTTTCGTTTGTGAAATATTTGTATAATGTGACCGTGTAATTTAGATTGTTTACAAAAGATTTATGTATTTTTGTGAAAGAAAATAATATACAAATTACTTATGTATATAAAGATTTTGTTAAATATTTTGCCAATTTTTAAACTTTTTTTTTTTTTTTTTGTAAAAATATAATAAAATTTTAATTAAACTATCAACTAAATAAAATTAAAGATACTTTTCTGTTTTTTTTTTCTTTTCTAAAACAAAAAACATAAATTAAAATAAGGAATTTTCACACTATTCGAGTGATTGTAGTTTAATTAAGGATGATGCCTAAAATTTAGTTGCTAACATTTTCATATCTCATGTTTCTATGCAAATTTTAAGAGTATGTTTTAAATAATAATAATTTCCTATTTTTTTTTTTCAAAAATAAAAAAGAAAACAATTCACTTACATTTTTTTTATCATTGATCGAGCAAAGTCCGTCCCTAGTTTTTAATCTTCAATCCTTTTAGGCTAATCCGATGGCTCCTTTCATGCCAAAAAAAAAAAAAAAACGATTTTCAAAACATTTCATTTCTCCTTCCATATTCAAAGTTAAAAAAAACTACGTCTACGTTTCAACTGAATAATAAAGTCTAATAACAGTACGCAGTTGTCAACATGGACTATTAAAGCAATCTAATGTAAAACCAGGAAAAAATATACATACACCCAATATTAATATTGAACGATAAATTCATAATTTTTAAAAATTTATTTTATCCTACTGTACCTAATTATAATACTAAAGATTAATAAGAAAAAAACGGCTTTCTGGTCAGTACTCGTCAGCCAATCATAATCACAATTAACGAAAAATAATAAAATAAAATAAAAAAAAAAAAAAAACATACATTTTTCTGATATTTTTTAAGTTTTATCATCTTGTTCTTTAAATTAATTGTGTAGTGTGAACGTTCCTCTCATCATTTATTTTGATAATGTTATATAAAATTTGGCCAAATATTAAAAATAAATAAATAATAGATAAATAATTAAAATAATAATATAAATACTACACATTTAAAATAAAAATTTCATCATAATCTTAGTTTTTAAATTTAAGTGTAATATTAATTGTATTCAAGCAAATATTTAAAAAATATAAATGTTAATTTTAAAGATATACAATGGTTGTTACTTCTTTTATATCCAATATCAAGTTATTATTTAATATTATTATTATTATTATTATTATTTTTTTTGTAAAATTAAAAATAACTTTATCACACTCTTCTATTTGTAAATTAAACTTTTAATTCACATGACTCCTTAGTCTTTTGCCTAAATTTAATTATAAACTTTTAATTGTAATAAAAAATAATATGTAAATAAATATTTTTTATTTAATTCTGTAAATTAAAATTTTCTGCTCCATCATAATCTTTACCAACAACTATACATACATATTTATTAAAAAAAAAGAACTGTATTGTAGTTGTAAAAATAAAATGGTCACATGCGTTTAACGAAAAAATATGAATTTAATATAAAATGTCTTAATAATAAAACAAAAACAATTACCTAAATCAATTCTAAAAAAAAAAAAAAAACAGTTTCGTTTTGTCTCTCTTTTTGGATAGAGTTCTAGCTGTTAGTTAATATTTGAAAGGAATTAAAGTGTAAGTTTTTTTTTTTTGTTAGTTATACGTATTTTATAAATGTATCGTATATAGTATATAAAAATAAATACAAAACAAAATAATATATTTATAAAAAATAAAAAAAAAGGTAGTAAAAGAAACGAGTTTGTAACAAATGCAGTAATATTTGCTAACAATGACGATAATTTTGGTAAACAATATTTTCTTATGGAACATATAATAATTTGTTCCATTAGGTAAGAGTTTAAAATTGAATGAATTCAGACTTTATTAAGAACTTAACACAAACTTACAATGAAAACATATTCATACAAAGTGAACTAAATTGGTTCGGTATAAAAGTATAAAATTAGAGAAAAATTGGGAATTTAAAGTAAATTCATTTAAATGTTTGATGTTTTGGGAATCTTTTTTAACAATTAAGAATATATTTGATTATTCTTGAAAAAAAAAAAAATACTTTGATAACAGATGTCGACAATTAATGTGAAATAAATTTGTTTTCAGAATTAAAAAAAAAATGATTTTTAGTTTAACAACGATTTAACTCATTTTATTATAGATTTTTACTCAAACTTTTAATTTCCAAGATTTACTTGAGAATAAAAATTTTCTTCAATAAATATGGGAGTTATTTAAAATTGTTAAACAAAAGAAATAACTATACTTTTTAAAATATTTGATACATTTGTAGCTTGTTAATTCCAAATAGAACTTAGAACTGATCAAAAATAAGTCGCATACATATTTTTTTTAATTTATAGTCCTTTGCTGCCTTTGTTACGAGAGCCTAAAGTATACAATTTTTTACATCGTGTAGGCATATTTTTAATGAATTTATTTTAGATTTTTTGTATTATTTTGTTTTAATCTGTTTATTATTAGTTTTTTTTTTTTAAATTACGACAGACTATTTTTACTTTTTTCCTTACTTTTTTTTCCTTCTTTCTTCATACTCTCTATTTTTAATTTATTTTCAAATTTTTGTTGTCTTTGTCGTGGTCGTAACGTAAATTATAACATTTCATTTTATTTCAAAAAAAAAAAAAAACTTTTTTGTTTAAATATTCTCTCACATATAAATATTATTTCTCTTATAATGTGAATAATTTGTTTTTATAATTACTTTTTTCTTTAATTTTAGGCCAAACCAGTAAATAAAATACATACTAATGCTATAAATAAAATAAAGAAAAAAATTGTTAAACTGAATGAACTGATTGATTGAATGAATGAAATAACGTGATTAAAATGAGAAAGAGAGGAAAGGAAAGGTGTGAGGGCGTTACAAAGAGAATAAGAGGGAGAGAGAGAGACAAAACACAAAACAAACAAGCAGCTTAAACAACCTTTTGAAAGAAACAGTATCTTTTAATTTTTTTTTTTGTTTTATATGTTATAAAATTTAAAATAATGATAAAATGATGTAAAAAAAACAACAAAAGAAAAATATTGACTAAAAACTCTTTCCTTTAAAAACAAAAATAACCCTGTTTTGCTTTTGATTTTAATTTATAAGTTAAAATTAGATGTGTATAAAAAAAAAACATTATTTAAGTTAAAATAAAAAAGCGGAATTGTAACTTATTTTATAAGTAAAAAAAAAACAACATCGATTCATTCAACTATAACTAAAATTTCATACGAATGATGAAAACATTCTTTAAAATTCCTGCTTTAGCATTCACTGCTCATCATATACCAACTAAATGTGACATTGTTTGTTGTTTTTTTTTTTTAAGGCTTAAAATTATTTTTATGAAATAATTTTTAAAATTGATAAATTTTCCTAAAATAAATTTAAAGAAAACTGTGTGACCATTTTATTTCTATATTCAAAAATTTATATTGTATTACAATTTAAGCAAAAAGAAGAAATTTAAAAAAGTAAATAATTGTTATATATATTTTTGGTATTAAAAAAAAAAAAAAAGAAACGTAACAAAAATTGATTATTTTTTTTTTTATTATTTCAAAACTATACAAAGACACCTATTATTTTCTTTTTTTTATAATGGTTCTTTAAAACTTTAGATAATTTTTTGTTATTATTAATTGTATTATGCTTTGGGTAGTTATTAATTAGCTTATATATATACAACATGTAATTTAACATTTAATAATTCCTAACTTTTATATTATTTCGCTATTTTATTATTTTTATATATACAATATAATTTAAAAAATCTTCCGTTATTATTAAAATTAAATTCATTACATTAAATAATAAAATTAAAATTAAAAAAAAAAAAAAAAAAGAATTAATAAAACATTTTATAACAATTGTTATTAAGTGTTAAAGTTATGTTTTTTTTTTTTTTTTTTTTTTTTTTATTTAATTTTTTGTAACCTAATAACATTAACGAAACATTATAATAATGCACATAATAAATAATATTTACTATTTATAAATTACCTTACTATAAATAGTTTTTATAACAATATCTTATTATTATAATTACTAAATAATAGTTATAATTTATTAACTCTTATACTTTCCTTTAAACAAAAATTCTTTATACAATATTTAGTTTATAATTTATATTAAAAAAAAAAAAAACAAACAACATACAAACCAGATTTATATAGTTAAATTTAATCCCACAAAAACATAAAAGAAATTGTTAAAACACTAAGAAATGAAAACAAAAAGCCTCTGAAAAAAGTATTTGAAATATTATGTCGTAGTAGCTAAAAACCCATAAGAAAAACACAATAAGAAAATAACTATTAAAAACAAATATTATATTAATTGTTAATTGTTTCTCTTATTTTCACTTTTATTTAGAACCAACTAAAATAATTAAGATTTGGAAAAACAAGATCCAAATAAAATACAACTTTTTTTAACAAAAAAACAAATGCCATTAAAATAGAGATCTCCTTTTCAAAAATAAAAATTCACACTTGTAAACAAAATATAATACATAATTATTTAAACGATTTGTTGGTCTTCAAATGGAGTAAAAATTATCGGGAGTTTATTGTTTAAAAGATAAAGGAATTGGAACAATAAAAATAATAAATTTTACGAAGAAATTTAGGCAATAATCTCCCTTTCAGCTGTTTCCTCACATAAGCGTTTTTTTTGTTGCCTCACACATACACACAATTACGAGTTTTGTTACAAAATCTCAACTAAAAATGTAATTTTTATTGTAGGTTCTACTATATACATACATACATATACATAAATAAATAATTATAAAAACAAATAATAAAATATTATAAAAGAAATTAAAAAAAAAAAAAAAAACATAAATGCGTATGAAAAACACACAGATGAATTAAAAAATAAGTATAATAATGGTAATATTAATGATGATAATAAAATATAAATAATTATGAAGAAATATATATTTTTTATACGTTTTTTTTTTTTTTCTTTATTTTTTGGTTAAAGGCATAGACAACTATTAGTACCAAACTCAATTGTCAAAAAGACCTAACTCTTTGTATGTCTTTTCTACAAAACAAATTTATACGTGTGAAGAGAACATTTTTTTGTTTCTTATGGAATTAAAACAGTTCTAGCAGTTTTCTATGGTTAAAGGCGTCATTTCTAAAGGGGATCTAAAGTTAATATAATTATTGTTATTGATTTTGTACAGTTGCAGAAGTATTTTTAAATGCATCCGTTTTTCATTAAACTAAACAAAACCAAATAATTATTTTACTAATTTTTAAAATAAAAAAAAGAGTAATACCATGGCAAAATAATTGTGTAATAGACGCTTTTTTTTACAAATCTCAACTATAGCAAAAAAAGTAACTATGAACTACTGTACTCTATCACACTTATAATTACTTAGATTTGAGTTAGACTTTTAATTATTATATATTTAATTATTATATTATAGACCAGTTTAGTCTTAATTTTAGTTAATAATCAAGAATGTAGCCAATTGTAGTCTGAAATTTAAAACAATCTTGATCATTCAGACTGCTATGACATTGTATTTTCAATTTTGGGTGGTGACTAAAACTGTGATTTTTTTATTTTAAGTTTTTTTTTTTTTTTTTTTAGTTTTTTTTTTTTATTTTTTTTTTTTTTTTTTTTTTTTGGCCTTAGGAGGCTTGTTATATTACTGTAAATGAATGAATAAAAGTGAAATATTTTATTATATTAACGTTTTATCTAAAAAAAAAAAAAAATTAACTAAAACATCAGCACTCTTAAATATTAAATGCAAATATTACTAAAAGGCTTTTGAAAATAACATCATGTATGTATATAAAATGAAAATTAGAAACTAATATTTTTTATATGGACTAATGCTAAACTTACAAAATGCGTTCAAAATATAAGTTTAAATTTTAAAGTTAAAAAGTTATGAACAATTAAAAATCTTAAAAAAGTATGTTTGTAATTAAAAGTTATTATTCTTTTACTATGTTACGAACTACAGTACATTTGACAAAAGAACCAAATGTCCATTTTATATTACTTGTGTTTAATTTATTTTATATATAACATTTATAGCAGTAATTCTAATACCGAAGAATCGGCTAAGCCCAGAGTTTTGCGTTTTACTTGGTCCATGAAAACGACTTCACCCTTAATGCCCGATCAAATAATGCAAAAGATACGAGAGGTGCTAGATCAAAATAATTGCGACTATGAGCAGCGTGAAAGGTAATTAAAAATTAAATTCTGGAAATTAATAATAATTAGATTTTGGAACAATTTTTTTTTTTTTTCGAAATTAAAAAAAAAAACAACTATATTTTTTAAAAGTAGTTTATTATTATTTTTAAATTTGAAAGTTTTATTTATACACTCATTGCTATTAGAAGATATATGCAAAAAATATCCAAAGAAATATTTAACATTTATTAACAGAGCTAATTTAGAAGAAGAATATGTGCTTGAAAAAAAAAAAAAAAACGAAAAATTAGTTAATATGCAAATATATAAATAAGCATTTTCCTAACTTTTAAATGCAGACAATGTTATAAAAAAAAATATTAAAGTTCCTTGTTTTGTATGGGAACAAAAAAGTTGCAAATGCACTTCCTAAAATTAAAGATTATTATGTTTTTAACTCATTCCCAAAATATTTCGCTTAATAATATGTGTAATAAGTACTTCTACACGACTTTCAGTTCCAAAAATAGCAAATTTAAACTCTTGGGAACTAAATTGTTCTGTTCTTGTTATCTTCAATAGTTAATAGGATAGAAAATTCCTATGGAATTGATTTGATTTTAAAGAAAATATAAAAAATGTTAGTAAAATATTAATATTACGCGACTGAAAGTTAACAATAATTTATTGTAATTTGAAGTATAATTGGAAGTGTTCCAGCTCACGTAAATTTAATGATTCATATGTATCATTTTGGGAATCTTAAAAAAATTACTCCAAAAAGCACACTACAATTGTTTTTGTTTTCAATGAAACAATTTTACTAACACATTCTTACAGTCGTATTCACAAAAAATAACGTATGATTGATAAAGGTTTACTATTTTATCTTATGGGAATTTACGTACAAAATTTTAGAAAACCTTTTTCAAACATACATTACTTATTTGTGAATACGACTGTTAGACTTTGGTTTTATCATTATGATTTTGCGTATTTTTGGTTACCCACTAATAATAAAGCTAATTTAATGCTCAAATTGAAAAAGTTTGCAAAGGCAGAAAATAATCATTATTAATGAAAACAGGTGACAGTGTTATATTCATACCAGCCGAATCTATATAACCATCACGACCGTTTCTGAGTATACATTGGTGCTTGAATTATTTGTATATTGATCTTTAAACTACATATTTGTATAAAATTTCTAGTTGTAGATGCTATTCTTTAAGAGATATTAGCTTATATGTAGACACCGAAACAACAAACACAAAACAACGTTACATCACTTTTCATAACTTTACAGAAGGCACAAAGAACATTAAAATATAGAAAAAAAAACTGTCCTATAAACAATATTTTTGGTTAAATATCGCCTAATATATTTATGATGTTTATTTTTATTAAATATTTTTTAAGTTATGTGATTTACGTTGTTCGAGATTTCAATTATTTGAAGTGAAAAGAATGTAAAATCTTTTTAACATATGTGATGTTACGTTGTTTTCATTGAGTTTTATTTAAATATTGAGTTGAGTTTTATTAAAAAATACTGTCTTTACAATTTTCTATTAAAATATGTTTTAAAATAAAAATGTTATATCATTTTTTTTTTTTTTGTTTATTCGCTGTATTGTATTATTAATTTCTATCTCAAAAGGTTTGTTTTGTGGTGTGTTCATGGAGATCCTAATACGGATTCATTAGTACAATGGGAAATAGAAGTTTGTAAACTACCACGTCTGTCACTAAATGGAGTTCGTTTTAAACGCATTTCTGGTAATTGTTAACTTTCTTTTCTAACACACATTTTTTTATATATATTTTTTACTAAACGATACTTTCGAAAAACTTGTTACTTAACATTTTGTTTTTGTTTGTCTTCCTTTTTCTATTATTTAGGCACTAGCATAGGTTTCAAAAATATTGCGTCACGCATTGCGTTTGATCTACGTCTGTGATTTTGTCAAGAGAAGGGGAGTCTAAGCAAAAGTAACGAGTCAACTTTTTAAAAAAAGAGACATACCCCTTATTAATAATACATCTTATTACAAAACTATACTTTCTATTTAACCCATTAAAAATTACTTTTAATTATCATAACCAAACCACACCCCTCTCCCCACATACATACACGTACATACATTTAATACACAAACATATACACAAATTTCCTCATACATTTACTCCTTTTTCAATGAATCCTCCTCCGTTATTAATAACAATAGATTGATTAAATGTCTAATTGGCATTCAAACATACATCATACATATATATATCCATACAAACATTATAACTATTAACATAAAAAAAGAAATAATTGTATTTGTTAAAATGTAAAATCATCCGAAGAACATCCATTCAACAAATATACATCTCATATGTATGTATACACCACAGTGTGTATAGTAAATGTGAAAAATAACAGATTTTCTAAGAACAAAAAAAATTAATAAATAAAATAATAATATAAAAGTAGTATAAAGTTTAAAATGCACAATGGACATATTATTAAATTAAAATACAAATAAAATACAGTGGAGGAATTCATATAAACTCAAATCCAACATTTTCTAGTATAGTTGTATAGGAGTTTATATGGAACCCCTTTATTATTATTATTATAACTGAAAAAATACAATTTTGGTTTACTTATCTGTATGTATAATGAAGATTGCATAAAATGCATATGTACAATGGTAACTATATATATAGTTAATTTTAAAAATCCGGAAAAGTTGTTAAATTCAACTGATATTTTCGTTAAGAGAATTGGAATTTTTCAATATCTCCAATTTAATAGAAAATTGTCAATACATACATACATACATACATATTTAATATTATTTTACAGAGTCTTGAAATTTGACTTGCTGGATATGTCAGAGATTTATAATTACTTAACAAATTTGGAGTTATTTTTAGTCTTACCATATAAATAGTTACTGTCGTATTATACTTTTATTCATGTATGTTATATTTAATTTTAGTATTGTATTTAAAACGATTGTAGTCGCTTTAAGACTATAATTAATAAACGACTAGATCAGAATTATTCTGCTGATCTAACATATAAAATTTAACGTAATTTAAATTATTAACAAAGGTCTAATTGTTTATATTCCTTTATTTATATCTTTTTGAAAACACTTCCTTGGAGGCTAAGCCGACATGTTCGAAAAATGTGATTTTTTAACATAAAAAAACCTTATTGTTTTATAAAATAGATACATAAATGCCAGTCAAGTTAATTTCGAATGATTTGAATATATTTTTTTTTTTTTTATAATACAGGTTATTATAATTGGTTTTACATAATATTTTTACAGCGATATAATGTTAAAAAATTACAAAAACTACTACAAATGAAACACATGTTAAAAGTTTGCTTTAGCTTTCTGATCTGACCATTTATTGACCGATTCTTATGAAAAAATAAAATGCTCACATCATTTCTAAAAATTCAATTTTGTATTTAATATGAATGACCATTTATCTTGTTCATTAATTAAATGTACTTTTTGAGACATACTCCATCATAATTCGACTCAAGTGGTAAGGCTTGATTGGAATTTTAATAAGTTTAAATTAAAATAAATATTTATTCGAATCTCGGTGAGCTCTTAGCTTACGATTTTATAATAAAAATATAAATTATTAATAAACATACATGTAATAAAGCATAAAAAAATACGTTGGAGTATGAAATACTTATAAAATAATTTTTGTAATATATAAAAATAGTTTTGAGCACACTATACAACATAACATACATTTTACATCCAATATTTCTTAAAAAAAAATAATAAAATATATAGATCCCTCATTCAAATTACATCTTTAATATATAGTACATATGTATTAATAAATAAATGTAATCTATTACCATTGGAAAATAGTGTTTTATTATTTGTAATGGGATTTTAATTGAGGTAAGTGTTAAAATAAAGTAATTGTTGTGTTCTAAATTGTTTAAATTAAAAAAAAAAAAAAAACGAGCTACNNAAAAAAAAAAAAAAAAAAAAACGAGCTACAGACCGAAAAATACAAGCCGGGTCAACGTTGACAAACAATTTTTCAAGCTGGTTCAAATGTTGGAAAAACGTGAGACGTCCTCCTTTAAAAACTTATACCAGCACCCAAATGATAACATCATTTTACTATAGGACAATTGCCTTTTTCATCGTTGGTAAAAACTTCTGCATTTTCCCAGCTCTTTAAATGAAATGCTTTATAACAATTATATTACAAACAATATTATTTTAGAAGTAGTTTATGTATGTAAGTAAAATCATTAGTTTTATGCCTATTAAAGGAAAAATTTAATTGTTAAAAAAATTATATTATAGCATAATAGAAAGTGCTGGCACATCTACAAAACAACAATTGCTTGTATTTTATTAGTATAAAATTTTATACCAACAGTTTAAACCATAGGGAACAACTACAACATGAAACTTGCTCACAAAAAACCTAACTCAATTGTAAAAACAACTTAACTCTTTGTATATGTTAGTAAAGTATTCTACAGAACAAATTTAAATGTGTGAAGAGATTTTTTATTTCTGAGCAAATGTCATAATTCTATTTTCATTTAATAGTTGCTAAGAGTGTAAAGAGTACTAAATGCACCGTAAAAAATTATGGAAATAAACTGCTTGGTTATCAATTTCTTCAATATTATTGTTTTAAAATAAAGTGGGGGATTGATAATTATATTTTTACTTTTTATAATGATTTCGCTTCATATAATTTTGAAATTCTTTATGTATAATTAAATTAGTAGAATTAATTTTAAGTTGAAATATGTAACCGCTTATGGCCCTGAAGCTAGATTATTGAATATTGATAATGAAAATAAAAAAGTAGTTTAAATTACGCAGAAAATAAAAGTACATAGATATATTTAAAAATTTTCTACATAAATATTATGAATCGAACATTACTTTTTTTCCCAAACTATTTTCATAAAAAATAAAATTTGGTTCATAGATAATATTAAATTGTTCTTTATGAAAATTTTAGGAATTTTGCAAAATTTTTGCATACATTTTTATTTATATTAATAAGATTCTAATGCAAAATAAAAATAGTTAAAATGGAAAAGATTAGCCAGAAATGGCTATTTTCCAAGAAAAAGTAGTCATGAAATTATGTCTAGAAATTTGGTACCATTCTACAATACATACATATATGTACATAATTTTATTAAACCGGAAAATTTTAAAAATTTCTTTATAAATGAAAATAATAAATAAAATTTAAACAATTTGTTTAAGCCTTCTTTACTTTTGATTCATATAGAAAAAAGTTTTAATATTTAAGAAATTGTTCTTAAATACTATGAACTAAAATCAATGAAACTAAATTCTTATATTTATGTACAAACTTTTTTCTCTGTATAAGGATAATTAGAAAAAAAATCAAATTTTAATTATTCAAAATTCTGAATAATTGATTAATAATTTTAATCAAATTGTTGAATAAATCAAATAATTGATTAATCTGGATTTTGCTTAATCAGAATACTCGATTAATAGATTAATCTGACTTCCCTAATTTCACCTTGTAATTATTCCACCATTGTTTTGACATCACTTATTCACCATGCTTTCTAAGTAGTGCTGCCAATCTTTACTATTTTGTTGGATTATACTAGAGAATATGGCAGCCTAATACCATCATAGACGGTGTTGTTGTATATTGATAGTAATAAAATTTTATAATATAATCATAAATTAAAGTGTGTGTAAATAGTTTTAGTACTTATTATAATAAAATTATAAATTATTTTTTTTTGTCCCTTTTAATTTGTACGAGAAATATAAAGTCCTGTTGGTTTTAAAAATTTGTGGCACAACTGCTGGCAACACTGATTTACAATAAAAACAAAAACATTGTTTTTGGTGTGTTTATACAGATGGATGATAGATACTGATAACTGGCCGAGTAAGTTATAATGTTGCTAGAAAAGTGTGCTGTTTAAAAATGTTTAATGTGAAAGGTTAAACATAAATGATTGCATTATGTTACTCTTCGAAAGATTTTTTGAATAAAAACGAACCAACATGATTAACAAATTTGCGCTCATTCGCAATGAGTGTCAACAAAATATTTACCTTATTTTACTAATATCGGCCATTATTTTGAGTGGTCTATCTTTGTACAATGTCATCTATAAATCCCAACGTCTGAAAGGCGACTTGAGAAATTATAATCGTATATCATTGGATTTTAACGATATCACCGAGGTAAGGTTGCCGGAAATTGCTGATAGGTCAAAGCAAAGACGTTCAAATTGTTCGATATGGACATGTGTGGATCCTTATCGTTGCGGTCACGATCGCATTAGCATCTACGTTTACCCCTTGTTAGAGTACCTTGACGCAAATTCGGGTATGGAAGCAGCACCTTTAACACAAGAATTTTACCAAATTTTGAGTACCATTGTTAAAAGTCCCTATTACACCTCTAACCCTAATCAGGCTTGTCTTTTCGTGCCCAGTATTGATTTAATTAATCAAAATAATGTAAATATAGATTTGGTAAATAAGGCTTTAGCGTCTTTAGAATATTGGAATGATGGCCAAAATCATATTTTGTTTAATATGCTGGCGGGTTCATACCCCACCTTCAATACTGTAATTGATGTGAATACAGACCATGCTATGGTGGTTGGAGCAGGTTTTGATTCATGGTCGTATCGAAGAGGATTTGATGTATCCATACCTGTTTGGAGCCCTTTACTACGAAATAATCATGAAGCTAAGATTTCCGCTTCTAGTGAATATTTGTTGGTGGTGGCTCAGCTAAATATTATGCCGAAACTGTTGTGGACTTTAAAAAGTGTAAAAGATGAGTATCCAAATGATATTTTAGTGCTGCGGCAGTGTAGTGATAAAGCTTTGCGTACGGAACGCTGCTTAGGGGAGAGTAATGACAGGAAACTTGAATATCCAGAAGTATTATTGAAAGGAACATTTTGTTTGCTCGGAGCAAGTGTTCGTCTGGGTCAACCAGACCTCTTGGAAATGCTGGCTTATAACTGTATACCAATTATTGCTGTTGACAACTATATTTTGCCTTTTGAAGATGTAATAGATTGGACGTTAGCTTCAATAAGAATACGCGAAGCTGATTTACACTTAATAATGGACAGGATAAAACGTGTATCGTTGGATAAAATAGACGAGATGAAAAATCAGGGTCGATTGCTATACAATAATTATTTTAATAGCGTGCGATCTTTGACATTAACAACATTAGAGTATTTACAGTCACGCATGTTTCCTCACAATGAACGAAATCGTAAACATTGGAATTTTGTTGATAGCTCTAATGGTGTAGCTCTAAATCCATTATTTTTATCACGTGTTGTAAGTCGTTCGGACGGTTTTACGGCAGTTATCTTAACATATGATCGTGTCGAAAGTCTTTTTATATTGATAGAAAAGTTATCGTTAGTGCCATCATTGCATGCAATTTTGGTAATTTGGAATAATCAGCAAAAATCGCCGCCTTTATGTAAGTTTTCTAGTTATTTTTCAAAAATAGCAAATTTTTATTTATTTGATATTATTTTAGTATCAAGTTTTCCCGCCATTTCGAGACCTATAAAAATTATACAAACACGTAATAATAGACTTTCGAATCGATTTTTCCCTTATAAGGATATCGAGACTGAAGCCATATTAACTATCGATGATGATATTAATATGCTAACAGATGATGAAGTAGAATTTGGGTGAGTAGAAAAGATGCAGATATATTGTTTTTAGTACTATTAAGTAATTTTCATAATTTTTCTTTAGGTACGAAGTTTGGCGTGAATTTCCCGACCGTATAGTAGGCTTTCCCAGTCGCTTACATGTGTGGGAAAATTTAACATCGAATTGGCGTTACGAGTCCGAATGGACAAATCAAATTTCTATGGTTTTAACGGGAGCAGCATTTCATCACAAATATTGGAGTCATATGTACACACATCGCATGCCAGATGTGATACGAGATATTGTCGACAGTCGTATGAATTGCGAGGATATTGCCATGAATTTCTTAGTATCTAATGTCACCAATAAGCCACCCATAAAAGTGACTCCACGTAAAAAATTTAAATGTCCTGAATGTGCCAACAATGAGATGCTATCGGCTGATTTAAATCACATGCGCGAAAGATCGCGATGTATTGACGAATTTTCACATATCTATGGACGAATGCCTCTGCGTACAGTGGAATTTAGGGCAGATCCTGTCTTATTTAAAGATAATTTCCCAGAAAAATTGAAAAGATTTAGTGATATGGGTACCTTGTAAAGTGTACGAATGCATATAAAGGTTAATATTTTGTATTTTAAGTACTAAAAATAAAAAGATGGCAAATGCACAATTGATTCATGCAACAAAATACTTAAATTTTCGCCTTTATGCACAATACTAAAAATAATTAAATCACATATTACAAGTGTTCTCATTATATAAAAAATATAACGGGTTTTTATTTTCACCCAAAAAAATCAATAGGAAATGGGGTAATGGATAAGTATATCTAGGATTAATATAATACAATTTTGACACCAACTTTCAAAATTTTTAATTTTGTTTGAATTTAAGAAGATATCGTTGATATACAATTTTTATAACTGTAGGGGTACGATTTGCCGTCAGCCGTTTCTATTGTAATTATGTTGTTGATGTGTTTGTTTTATCAGCGATTTTTTTAGGGAATAGTGCCATTTTTAGTTTCACGTTTAGAACAATGTGGCAACCTTTTGCATTTATCTTTTGTATTTCGAAACTAACGGCTTTACTCTTCAAATGCGCACTTTCATCTTTTTGGAGTATTGTACATTTGTTTTAAATTTTCAAGTGTTCAAGTTCTTTGTATGCTGTTCCAAATAATTCCTACAAATGTCTGCACAGGCTTTACAGCTGTATATAACAGAACAACTGTACAAGTTTTGTTTTGGTCAAAGATGTTGCATGAAATTCCTAGGATTTCTTTTCTCTTTAGACCGTCAACACTTTATTAAATCTACCAATGATTTGAGTCTAGGTATGCACTCATATGTCCATGAGGGTCAAGAACATGTAATAGTGTTTAAGGATAGTTGCTGTCATATCGTTAAGGAGCCGGCAGTGTTGAAAATTCAAAAGGAATCGGTAAAAGATATGTTCTTAATGAATTATGGTTATGAGTCAGGTGGAGGTCATCAAGATGATAGAATTATGTCGGATTTCGTTAGTCCTCGTAATACTTCAATACCGGTAGTACCACAACACCGATTTTCTTTGGGACCTTTGAAACAATCGCTTGCACGACCCAATTTGTTCGCACAGCACAATAATCAAAATGATGGTAACTTGCAACATTTCAAAGATATAATTCTGAATAGCTTACAGGCTAACAGAGTGTTGGTAGTAAATGGAGCGGCCACTTGTGACAAATCCACTATCATTCCCATGTTTATTATCAACAACTGTGCCGAAAAGAAAATTCATTGCAAAATAATTTGCGTTGAAAGAGAACATTTGGTTGCCATTTACAATAGCGAACGTGTAGCTGAACGTTATCAAGAAAAGGTGGGCGAAACAGTAGCCTATCAAATACAGCTTCAAAGTCGTATCAGTGATTCTTCAAACTTGGTTTATACCACCTCATTTTTTCTTCTGCGTGTTTTAATGGGTCAGTCGATAGTGGATAGCTTTCGTCATATTTCTCATGTGGTCGTAGTTGACGTACACTTACACGAAGCCTATGCTGACTTGCTGTTACGTGAACTAAAAGAGGCTCTCAGATACCATCCACACTTAAGGATTATACTACTTTCAAATTCTCCTAATAATTATGAATTCCTCAACTATTTTGGTGAAGGTTTTGAACTCTTTTTTGAAATTGCCAATCAAAAACTAACAAAAAAATGTGAAGTATTGTATCTGGAAGATGTGCTGGAGCGTTTGCCTGAAACACGCATATCTTCTGATACCAATAAAGCCTTTTATGCACTGCCTGTAAAGAACATACAAAATAATATTAATTCCAAACATTTGGACAGATGTCTGGAGTCATATGAGAGAATGGCATCGGAACAGTATTTTGACTCATTCTTGTATCTGATTAAAGGTGAATGTTGTAATGTTAATTATCGCCATTCCCTAACCGGCAGAACTGCATTAATTATTGCATCATTATTAGGAAAATTAGATCATGTTAAAACACTTTTAAATCTAAATGCCGATCCTTACATTAATGATAATCAAAATACAAATGCTTTAAAAGCGGCCATATCTATGGGACATAAAGAATGTGTAGATATTTTACAATTATCCCAGTATAACCTTCATAAGCAGATTACACCCGTTGAAGCCACAAACAATGATTGTGTAGATTATTATCTTATTTTGGATATCTTGCAAATGATAAATTCTAATAAACGGTGGAAAATGGGTGAGTATTACTGGCTGATTTACAAATGATAATAACGGTAAACAAACAAATTGAAATTTGTTTTGAATTCCTCCAATTGTTGATTTTCCTCTAGGCAACATAATTGTCTTCCTACCCTCATATCAACATCTAGTAAAAATGAATTATGCCATATTAAAGCAAAAACTATTGGGCAATATACCTGAAAAAATGATGGTCTTCCTGTTGCACAATGCCATTGATAAATCAGATTTAGATGTCATAATACAAAAAAGGCCAAACATTATTAAACTAATATTAGCCACTGATATTGCTGAATGTCTAAAATGTTTCGATGATATCGAATATGTCATCGATACGGCTCGTCAATATCGTTGCAATTACAACTATCAAAATATGTGTAAGGAGTTTGTTTATGAATGGACATCTAAGGATAAAATGGAAAATCGATCTTTAATATTAAGCAAAGAAACAGGCAAGTATTATTTTAAGATAATCATTATCATCCTAAATTTTCTTATATAAAATAAATAAAATTGAATATTTTAGGAGGGGGTATCTGCTTGCGTTTAATATCGAAGCAAATATATGAAAAAGTTCTGGATTTTCCCACACCTGAATTGTTAAATATGTATTTGGATCGTGTGTGTCTTTCGGTGAAACTATTGTCTCCGACCACCATGGTAGCTGAATATTTACAAGAAACCATAGTTAAACCGCCTTTTATACAAATCTATCGTACTGTGGAATGCTTAAAGAAAATAAATGTCTTTACCGATTTGGAAGATATAACGTGGTTGGGATGTCGTCTTATCGACGTGCCAGTCGAATGCTATTTGGGCAAAATATTAGTTTTTGCCATTTTACTGCAATGTTTAGATCCTGTATTGACAATTGTGGGTTTTATGTCAACTTTAGATCCCCTAGAATTATCACACTATATGAATCATATTAGCGAACCATTTAAGGATTTGTTACGTCATAAAATAAAATCAGAAAAACAACGTTTGGCCGAGGGTATACCCTCCGATCATTTGATGTATTTGCGGCTTTATCAAGAATGGCAAAATAATTTTAGAAATGAAGACAATTGTTTGGAACTAGATGAATATCATTTCATTTTGAACGGACTGCTGGAGCAAGTGTGTAATATGAGAACTCAATTGGTGGGTTCATTGAGATCATCACAGCTAATACACAGTAAAGGAGATTTAAGTATGCATTATATAAATCTCAAGTCGAATTGTTGGTCTGTTATTAAAGCCGCTTTGGTAGGAGGAATGTATCCCAATATATGTGTAATGGATCCTAGTGTAAATCGCATTAAATCTCCATGTAAACGAGAAATAGTATTACATCCAAATTCTGTTTTAAGACCATTAGATTTGGATTCCATGAATTCACTGAATTTTCCCTCAAACTGGATAGTGTATGGCAAGGAAACAAATAGTTTGAGTTGTAACAGTGTTGAATGTAGTACTGTAGTAACTTCCTTAACTGTGGCTTTGTTTGCGGGTAAGTATGTATAAAAAGTCATTTGTGTGTAACAATTGTGTTATTGATTTCTTTTCACTTTTAGGACCCACAAAAATCAACTCCTCCAGCATTCAATTGATACGCAACCAACAGCATCCACAAGAATCTCAAAATCATCTATGCTATTTTCGCATAGATGATTGGATTTCTTTTGTTGCCGATTCTAAAGAAGCTCAATTGATTTTGAGAACACGTCGTTGTTTTTACCAAATTTACGAAAATTATTTACAATATTGTGGATGTTTGGAGACACACAACAAACGTCATCATCACATACTAACGCTTACACAAAACCCCAAACTATTCGACTACATTGAAAATATACTGACACATGAAGATATAGCAAATGGTTTCACACAACCGGAAAAAATTGGCCTACGACCAAAAGCATTGCCAAATCAATTTATTATGAATCATAGTGCCTATACATTATTAACAAAGTCTTGCTTTAAAATCTCTAATCAACGTAATAGCTATGCGGCCAACAAGCAACTAATAAAACAGTTTTTTATGGTCTATAATGCGGAGGTGAATGATAAGGGCAATATCGGAAATATATACTACAATAAAGACTGGTATCATCAGCTGACCACAATGTTACCACCGCGGAGTGCTGTTGAAAATAAATTAACTTTTGTCATCCCATATTCATTAAATCCGGACTATTTGCACGGTATTGCTCTTGCTGAATGGGATAAAGGAGCTTTAAAGTTGCATTATTGTTTTAAATGTGACATTGATCTTTCGGATATTCTGTAAGTGTAATCCAATTAATTGGGCAACTAGAATTAAAGTTAATTGCCTACTATCGATGAAAATTAAAAATCATTTATTGGTAATATATATATATATATATATATATATATATATATTTTTTTTT
>MINK01171872.1:9815-56978 GCA_001735545.1 Phormia regina
AGCAACAACAGCAACACAGCCACAACACATCTTTAGTTGCATTTCAAAGTAAAATAATAAACTATGTATCATTTTTTTAAGTTGCTTGCAAATAATAACAAATTTTGAAAACACTTTTATTAACATAAATATCATTTTAATTTTATGTCTTATTATTTGTGTTTTTAAATTTTATGAATTTTTGATTAGGTTGAGTAATTTATTCACTGCACTTAAACATAAAATACCGTGTATTTTTAATTACTTTTCTTTGATTTTTTTTTTAAATGCGGTATATTCTCACTCACTCACTCACTCACTCGTCACTATACCCAAACACTTTAAATGTATTTGTTGTTTTAACAGCAAACGTTCGCTGTCGTAGTCGAATGGTAACTACTACTGCTACTTGTTGGCAATATTTTGTTATGCTGTGTTTTTTGTGTCAATCTTGCTTTTCCTGTTCTGTTTTTCTTGTGTGTTCTGTTTTGTTTAACATTATCTATGAACTCTTTTCAAAAACCAAACCAAATCATAACATAACAGAACAGAACATGTCTGCAAATAACAAAATTACTTGAGGTGGAAAAAGTAGGACAGAAAGAAACAAAAATCCCCACAGACAATTATACAAAAGAGAACAATAAGAGAACTACATTTTATAAATTGTTAGGTTTTTTGTATTGAAATAACTGGTGAAAGCTTTTTTGTTTCTATTATAAAGCTTAAGAGCTTTTATTATAATATAAGTAATTGTGTTTTAGACTTTTAAATTACTCATACGCATTGTAGTATTATACGATATGAAATAAAAATAACTCATACGCTCTAGTAAATGTTTTGTATTTCAATTCCCTGCTAAGCAGCATATTAAAAAAATATTTTCCTGTATTAAATAAAGTTTATATTTGTTATTGTTACTCTAAATTAAATGAACACAAATTTAAAAACAATAATATTTTCTAAATTGTTGACACCTGGTAACATAAACTGTATAATGAAAATTGTTACATTTCTTTCGTTGCATCTGAAAATGCACTTATATAACGAACTGTATGCAAATTTAACTACAGCATATATTAAAAAAAAAAATAATAAAAACTGTGCTTCTACAAAATTCCATGATCTTGAGTGTACACATATTCAATTGATTTCGATTTAAAAACCGAATAAGAAAACTTTCTTAGTTCAAGTGGCAAGGAATTCCAAATCCTTGAGACTCGTTCCTGAAATGATTTACCAAATGTATTCAAACGTCTAATAGGAAAAATTATCTGTGGATTACTCGTGGAGCGGGAAAAATTAAATGTGTCCACAATATATCCCGGACAACCTCTAGATTTATAAAAAAATAGTAAGAGCCTAATATTGATAAAATTAATATGAGTCTATATTTCCTCAGTGTGTAACACCCAGCACTAGAAATAACTTCAGTGTAATATAATATATTCGGCATCAGAATAGCCGTAGTAACCTTTCTCTTTATACAACAGGGTAAATAAATATTTAACGTGTATAATCTTTTCAACAGAAAAGACACACATATAAAATATCAATATGTAGTAAAAAATTTAATAAATTGTCCATTATAAGACCAAGACATTTCATCTTACCAACAAATTATACAGGGACATTATCAATCTGAATCTTACTAGTTACTAGTATCACACCCAAACTCCATCATCTTCGTTTTGTTAGGATTCACACAGAAACCATTGTCTAAAGCCCATGACATAAATCTGCTTATGACATAATTTACAACATTTTCTAAAACATCTAAAAAATCAGCATCAGAATAATAAGCAAAATGTACATCGTCTGCATAGACAAAAGAAAAACAAAAAATTCCATCAACTTCAAGCAAAAGGTCATTGATGTAAAGCATAAATAATAGGGGTCCAATAACCGATCCTTGTTGAACACCACAGGAATTTTTAGTAAGAGATTGTTCTTCCATAAAATACAAATCTTTAATCCCAATTTTAAAATTTTTATTATGTATTTCGATTCGATAAGAAATATTGTGTTGCAACTAACTCAAAACATACTTTCAGCAGGTACAGAAAAAACACTCGAGAAATGATAGGACTGCTTAAATATGTAAATAATATAAATAATATAATAATATAATATAAATAATATAAAGTAAATAATATAAAGAATAGTAAAAGAATATTTTGATCAAATATTACAATTAAATTGTTAACTGCACCTAACTATGAATTTTTATGGTAATAAACAAAGTATATACAAGTAGTCTGACTCTTTGAGAGAAGTACATTTGGAGTCTTTGATAGTGTTAGTAAAACAGTACCTAACTCTAAGTATGTATTAGTAATAAAAACTTAAATGTAATAATGCTGTTATATTTTCCCAACATACACAGGGTTTTATAAAAAAGGCTTAAATTATAAATAAATAAAATCGAAAAGTTTTGTTTAAAAAATTACTAAATTATTTAAGTAAAACGCACAAAAGATCTAAATAGTTTAAAAATTTCCATGTAAAAGTTTTGTGTTTTTCTTTAGCTTACAGTTCCCTTAATTCACATGGAACCCATGCATACATGTGAGAGACCAATATCAAAAAGAGAAGGTCGAACTACTTTGTATACATTGGTAATAAAAACTAAGTCTTACTACAATTAAAATATTTATTTAAAAATTAAAACATAAGCTTAAACAAATTTTTACTAAAAATATAAATTTGTACTGAAAATATATTTTTGTAATAAGAGATTAAGATATAAAAAAGATTTACTACTTCTGAATAAGGTTATATTAAACAAAAACTATAAAAATAAATTTCACTCATATTCAATAATCAATTCCAGAATACAAAAAAATAGGAGAGAATAATCACTCAATTATCGCGGAAAAAAAGAAAAGTCGAACTCTCAGTCTCCCTCAATGGTGTCGAGTATTGTATCTTGTAATAATCTTCTAACTATTAACTTTTACCATGTTTTTATTGAAAACAAAATTTAATTAACAGTTTCAAGTGTTTAATTTTGATTTATTTTAATAAGTTTTATTAGTTTTTTTAATCTAATTTTAGTCTTTTTTAACTTTTAAAGTTATTTTAGACTTCATTCCTTAACCCTCAATTAGCTTGTTTGTATTTTTATTAATAAAAATAAATTACCTTCATTCGTCTCCCTCGTGCGACAATGACGATCTGACATCATCAATACTTTCATATAAATTCGATTTGTAGAAATACAAGTCCTTTAAAATTTGAATTTGAACATCACCAAAATTCACAAGGTCTTTACGCAAAATCAACAAGCCATTTATTATTTCTGAAGTATTCACATCACTTCTAGCCCGCTGTATGGCAATGGATTGTAGATATGCCAATAAGGAAACAGTGCAAAGTGTTACCTTTTGCATAAGGGAAACGGAAGTAGACCATATTTCCGATTCTTTATATAACAATTGCGACAAGTCAACAGCAACAATGGCCGGCAACAGGGACCAGCTGTGCAGAAGCAATAATTTCCGAGAAATCTCATCAATTGTTTTGTAATACCTAAAAATAAATCACAATTACCAAATGCCAAACATTAAAATGACTCAACTTACATGATGATAAAATTTTTCAATTGATCTTTGCTAATATTTAGTTCGTTTAGTAAATTTGTAAAATCATACAATTCTGAGGTGATGATTAGTACTAGTCGACCGTTTTTAACATTTTCCAAACACAGCTACAAATTTATAAATGTAAATAAAATTAATGAATTGCAGACAATAAACATAATTATTACCTTGAAAAGTTGATGTAAATAATCTGTCGATTTTGCAACAATTAAATAATTTTTTATACACTCCGATAGCGAATTCATTGTAAATTAAACTAAGCGCGCAATCAGAAACCAGCGCCAAGCAATTTTAACGACGGCGTTAAAAATGTAAAATTTTTTTGCAGTAGCGCACAATCGGCCGTTGGCCGGAAAAGAAAATATAACGGCTATTTATTTCCTTGATTTGACGACTTCTTCTAAAGTAAACGTTTCCAAATGTATTTTTTTATATCATCATTATTTCTTACAAATAGATATTTATAAAATTCTATCTCACTATTCAAAATCCTATAAGAAACCTGTTGCGCCATCTATTTCACAATAAATTTTTAAACACAAAGCCGAAAAAATAATGTTTCACATAATCTGTCAAATTTATTGTTCTTTTTGTAAATTTCTGTCTTTTGTGTTTTGGTTTCTTCTCAAATGTACTTGTGAATACAAAAGTAAATTTTGAAATGATTTGTGTGCAATTTTTCAAAAACTAAAATGCCGAGTGATTTTTTTTTTTTTAAATTTTTGTTACATACATATCTATTAAATTGTCCATAATAAACATACTATATTTACGGGTTAAGAGGGTTAAAACAACCCAGCAAAATCTTCCTTTGTCAAATAATGAGTCAAAATGCTACTAAATAATACTACACTTTAGCAACTTATCTCATTATTTTAACATGCTTAAAGATCTAAACTTTAAGTAAAACCATTAGCTTTTTTATTAAAGTTTTAAATTTCAAGACTAATAAGATTTTTTAAAGTTTTACATGGAAACAGACCAAAATCGTCGTCAAATTTTTTAAGAGTTTTTAAAAATAATCGGCGGCTCGACTCCGTAACATAAAAAGAAATAGAGCTGCCAAACTTCTCAAATCATAAGTCAAATTCATGGTTGTTGATTTCTTTTATAGAAAGAATTTTTTTGGTAAAGAATTTTTCAAAGGTTAATAACAAATGGTAATTAAATTTTTCTTAGCGTTTACAAATATTTTATTGAAATAATCATTGAATCAATATCCATACAATTTCATTAAAAAGAAATTGTAAGTCCAACTACAACCCTGTTTGCAACAGAGTTGTATTTATACGATGTAGTAACGCCTCAAAATGGCGTCACGTAATTGCTATATTCACCACGGTACATGGAAGACGAGATAAAAGAAAAACAAGCAAAGAAGAAAAAATTTTTTCATCAAGTGTAAAGGCGACTAGAGGCAAAAATATATTCTAATTTTAATTCTTAAATTTTACTCGAATTTTTAACCATTTAAAATTTGTAATTAATTCTTGAGATTAAACGCAAATTCTTTTTTATTTGCCCGTCGCAATATTTGCTTGGTATTTTAAGTCCCACTACACAAGCAAATGAAGTAAAATCTTTGAATTGAATATTTTTTTCTCTGTCTTTGACATCAAAATCAATTGACGTGAAAATCAGTTCACAGCGCTTTACGAGTAGAGGAGAAAACACGTTCCAGTATTCCACAGCCGTCTGAAGTTTATACTATTTCTCGGCTGAGGAATGAAAAGAAAAGAAGGTGTAGCTACTAAACCTTCGTTGAAAAGAAGAAGAATATAATTAAATTCATAGAAATTCAAAGATTAATAAATAAAAATTTGCAAAAAAAAAGAAAGAAAATTTCCGGGGCCTCAAAGGAAACGTAAACGGGGAAAAAGGGCGGCATTCGGCCACCCTAATAGTACTGCAATCATATACAGGGCCTGAAATATTTTGCAAATTTCGAAGAAGAAACACAGAATTTAGAAACTTATCTGAAATTTTGTATATTCAATTAGAGCAGTGACCGCTAGCGGATACCACAACGTAAAAGGAAAGGAAATTGTGGCGTAAACTTTGCATTGATGGTAATGCATGCTAGAAAACCGCAACGCATGAACGATGGGTAAATAAATTAATTTTATAATTTTTGGTATAATTTTTTTTTTTTAGATTTAAGTTTATATATACGGCATTTTTTTATTTAACTAGCATTTTTTACAATTTTGCTTTGTTTTTATTTTTTCACCTCTTTGAGGTGAAATGTCATTTCTTTTCTTTTTTATACACACCACTTTTCAGCAGCTCTGCTGCTGAGCTGTCAACTAGGTGGAAAACACAAAAAGAAGAAAACTTAAGAAGCTACAAGCTAAAGAAAAAAATTTAATTGAAATGTAAAAAGTTTAGCAAGAAAATTACTTTTTCTGTGAAATTTATAGTAATTTTTACGTTGTTTAAAAGGATCAAGTGCAAAATATAAATGAGTTTTTATTAAAAGAAAATTCGTATGCATAATCATTATTAACTTCCTCTGCTACTGCTAATATTGGTGACTTGTATCTGGTGTTTGTTGCTGCTGCTGTGAGGTTTCCCCCATCTATTTCGTGTTTTTTTTTTCTATTTGAAATATTATTTTTCATTTTCCTGTGTCTCCTCCACTTGTGTATGTGGAGTCTGTGTATATCTATACATACAATTTGTATTTGATTACTTCTGCCTTTGTGCCGCCGCACCGCTTATTCTTATACACGATTTTAGTTATATGTTTTTATAATTTTTGCTGCCACTTTCGTCGTTCGAAATAAAAAAATATCTTCAATTTCCATATACTACAAGACACTAGATCTGTCGTCGGCGTAAATAGTTAAAATATCTTATGCAGTCTTAATCCGACTACGTCTACATAATCTTAATAAACATATTCTGAATTATTTTTTCTTCCTTCTGGTTACTGCTGCTGCTGTTCGTTCTCATTTCCATTCGCTATGCGGTAAATAATTATTTGTTCTTTTTATGTTCTTCATTTTTATCAATTAAATCTTGTGAATAATTTTGTAAACATTTCCCGCAAGGAAAAATTAATTTATTTATAGTAAAGACAAGATAAGAAAACTATTTTGTGTATAGAACTTAAGTCATTTTTAAACAATCGATAATTTGTATATGATTAGGGAAATTTTGCATTGGTTTATGTTATACTCCCTCATTCGTTGAAGACTTTAAAACCAAAACGCATTGAAAAATGTGGACTTTACAGCTAATAGAATTTTCTTATCAATTAAGTCCTAATTGGAGTTTAGACAATTGCATAATAATAGTTATTCATTAATTGATTAAAGCATTTTCAGTTTTAAATATATATAATTCACCTAGAGTGAATTATATATATTTATTTATTTTTTTATTTATTTATTAGTTCGACAGATATTAAGTCAATAAATATCTTCTTTTTTACAATAATTTATTATTTCTTTTTAATTTTATGTTTGTGGGTCAAATTAATTTGTTTATGTTAATATATTAATTGCACTATTTTTTATATTAAACATTGATTGTTTGAATGGTTTGTGTTTGTTTGTGCAAGTCACGGCAATCATAATGGTCTGCATAAAAACCTTGTACAAATAGTTGAGTTAAATGCCATTTTAATTATTAATTATAATTTTTAAACAATTCCACAGAAAATATCAAAATTGATCTATACAATTAATATGTTTAAATATATCTCCTTAAATAAATATTGTTAATATATTAAGGTTTTATATTTCGATAAATCCTTTCAATACCTGTAGCTTATCATTAAATTCAATTTCATTTTTAATACATTATCCATATCAAAATAAGGTTTTTAAAATGTTTAATTTGTTGTAAAATTTAATATTTAATTATACTCATTTTTTATAACTTCATTTAATTTTTTTTTTACTTATGTTTATTCTAGCTACTTTGAGAAGCATCAATCTCATTCGTATCAGGTGAGTTGCACTTTATATTTTTATTTATTTTTAGTATGTGTTTGATTGAATGCATTTATTTTTTTATTTTGTTACATCATAATTAATTTTATTAGTACAATTAAAATCATTACATTTATTAAATTAAACTAAAGAGGAAAGTATTTTTAATAAAAAACATAAAAATCCTTAGAAAAGGTTTAAAATTCTTTTTCAATCTTTATTGTTTCTTATTTAAATTGTGGTTTAAAATTGATCAAATTTATGTAAAAACCCTTTTAAAGATACTTTCATTTTAGTATTTTGCTTATAATCTTTTTTTCTAAATTCACAAACATTTTTCTATTTGTACTAAAATTACCAAAAATAAATGTGTAAATAATTATGTTAAATGTATAGTTTAATTTCTTAATACAATTATAAGAAAGAAAAAAACAAAAACTAGTTAAAAATTTATATTTTAAATCTAACCAAAAGACAAACAGGCTGAATTAGGATAAAACCAAAAGCATACTGCAACTGATATCTCCTACTCCTAGCTCCTAATAGCAAATCACTTCATTTGTTGTTGTTTGTAGTCATCAAAACTTTTGTTTATTGTATTGTATTAAAAAAAGTCATCATATTTCATCAAAGTTAATAAAGTAAACACTACTCTCTCTCCTCGAACTAACCAAATTAACCAAAGATAAGAAATACGAAGCGTCCCATCAACTGAAAAACAAACAAAAAACAATATAAAAAAATAAAGAAAGAAAAGACACATATTCTTAAACGAGAGAGGGTGACCAAAAATACCCACTCCCATACAGTTTATGTCTGCCACAAATAGTCTTGCACTTGATATTACAACAACACTGGCAGCTGAATGTAATAAAAATGCTGCTGCTGTCGGACTGTGTCGCATCGTAGATGTAAGTAGTGGTCATTAGAGGATGTTTGAAATAAATAAAAATAATAATAATAATTATAATAATAAAATAAAACGATACCTTTTTTACACTGCTTACAAAATTATTTATTATTATTAATGTTCTGTTATGTTTTAAGTTTGCCTCCACCAAAAAAAAAAAAGACAATAAAAATTTTTAAAATTTCTTTTAAGTTTTTCCAAATTCTTAAGGTTACAAACAAAAACGATAAAATCTTTAGAAACATACATATTTGCAACTCTTTGGCACTATCATAATTTCATATGTTTGTCTCCCGTTTGTTAACAAAAAAATAAATAAATTTATTTATTTAGTTTTTGATTACTAGACATTATTGGTTAAAATTAATTTTTATTAAAAAAACACATTGGCTTTAAATCAAATTGATGCTTTCTTTTTTTACTTTTAGACATGATTTAAAAGTATTTAACTTTCTAGTCGTGTTACTTTTCTATTTTAATTTAATTCATAAACATTTATTATTTTATTTTTAATGAAATTTTAATTTTTTGGTATGTATCATATTTTTTTCTTCTATTTTAGAGTTCCAAGTACAGTTCAAAACGAGATTATGAACGTGATCGCTCATCGAATTATCGCGAACGCGATCTTTCGCCGGCTGGCGGTGGTGGACCTTTAAATAATGGTAACAGTTCATCGTATCGTTCACAGTCACCTGAAATAGATTCACCATCATCCAGAGGTCACGGTGGTTCACACGATATTAGAGATCGTGGTGATCATCGAGGAGGTGGCGATCGTTTCAGTTACATACAAAAGATGAGAGATCGCGAACGCGATATTTATAAAAAAGATAAATATTCTGGTAAGTTTGAAAACCAAAAATAAATGTTTAAAAGGAATTCTTTGAAAAAAAAAAAATAAATAAATAAATAAATAAAATTATTGTTATTTTAGATAAACGCGATCGTCGTGGTGGTGATCGAGATTCTGAATCGCATCGCACCAATCATGATAGGATTGACAGACGTGGCGGAGCCAGCGGTGGTGGCAGTGGTAGCGGAGCTAAGCTCTGTTCTTCCGGCAATAGTGGCGATAAACGTTCTGGCTCTGATGATCGCGACCGTGAACGAGATCGTGATCGCGACAGGGATCGTGATTTAAGAGACAGCAAACGCGAAAGAGATTCTATAAGAGAACGGGATCGTGAACGTGATCGCGACCGCGATCGTGATAGAGATCGCAGCAATCGTGGTGGTGATGATCGTGAAAGAGATCGAGGTGGTGGTGGAGGAGGAGGAGGTGGTAGTAGTGATCGTAATGATCGTGGTGAACGTATTGCTAGATGTGGGGATTGGAGTGAACATGTTAGTTCATCGGGTATGTTTCAAAATGTATAAATAGAAACTGAAGTCACGAATTAATTGTTTGTGTTAAATTTTAGGAAAAATGTATTATTATAATTGTAAAACAGAAGTCTCACAGTGGGAGAAACCAAAGGAATGGGTTGAACGTGAGCGGTAAGTTGATGAATTTTATTTTCTTTATTCAGAGTAGCTCACAGCTTTAATTATTCAGAAAAAAAATTATTTTTAAAGCTCCATAACCAAGTAACTTACTGCAATTTAAAATAAAATGTGGTATCATTAGAAAGAGAAAGATTTCTAGTTTTACATAAACCCATTATTTATTGTTGAAATTCACTTAAACTTAATTTAAAGATATAAAAACAAAAAATCCAATATTTTTTTCTCACAGTTTATTTTATGCAGCCACTATATGACATCAAAATATTTAAAATTACTACCGATAATTACAATATTTATATTTATGTGGAATATTGAGCGAAATGTGTTCCATTGCATTTTTAGGGCATTATACATAAGTATTTTATTATGTAAATTTCCAATATAGACCTCACATTTCTTTATATAAATTTGGAAATTTATATATTGACAAATTTCCATTGCCGATCCAATTAATTCCAACTTCCCACTACCATTAACCAACATACAGGCCCAAACCATGAAACTGTAACCAACATTCTTCATAGTTATTTTTAAGTTTTCTTCGTTCAGCTCGGTATTTGGTTCTGCTCCAAAAGGGACATAGTATCTGAGCCTAATATATAGAATTATAATTAATTAACAAAAAATAATCGAATTCCAAAACTTTGGATCCTTGGTAAAATTGATTATGTAGCTCTTTTGTTTAAATAATTAAAAGTCTTCTTGCGTGAAACTCGACCTCCAAGGTAGTGTTGATGCAATGCATTGCAAAAAGTTTTAACGCAATATTGTTTTCCTAAGTCAACTTGAACTTGTTTTGGTACTGAGATTCGTAGGTTGGCCTTTGTTTTCTTTAAAATATATCGCAGTCGCGATTGTATTTTTTTTAAAGTTCCTAACTGCTGCATAGCTTTGGAACATTAAATATGAAAATATGTTCTACATAAAGTAAGCTGTGAGCCACTATATATTAAACATAATTCTAAATAAACATATTTCAATATAAGTTGTCTATAGATTTTATAAATTACAGAATTAATGTTAGAAATTATATTCAGAAAGTCAAAGTTCGGAACGTGACATTTCTAATGTAACTAAACTTCTTTTTATAGAAAATTTAAAATACTCTACGAAACATTTTCCGACTATTGTCTACATTGTCTTAAATGACTCAAAATTTAATAAAATTTTCTTATCTTGTAGTAATCTGACGCGTGATCAACACCGTGAAAAGGATTATCGTGACAAAGAACGCGATAGAGATCGCGAAGAACGCTTTTCCAGATCAAGTAAGTTTATGCAAACTTATCGTAGAATAGAACTAAATATTTTACTGTATTACTTTCCAGCATACAAACATTCCAGTTCTCGTGGCAATTCTCGACTGAGGTGGAACTATGATAATGATAGCGGACCACCAAATCACAGAAGGCGTATAGATGGTAAAATTTCAGTACTAGCTAACATTTTATGTGACTATTAAATTAATTTGAAAACGTTATTTTTCGCTACTGCAGCTCGTTTAGCTGACAATGCCGACATGGACATTAGTCCAGGCGATTCAACGCCCACTTCGGAGGCCAGTTATTCATTGACAGGCACTCCAACAACACATGGCGGTGGCAATCAACACAATGACCAAGCATTGCCGTCAACAACAGTGGGTTTACCGAATGCGTTGCCACGCTTAGCTTCACATCCCAATGCCTCTAGTAATATGACCTCTTCCTCTGTCAATGCCACAACACCAAGTGTAGCGTCATCTATGCACTATGCCGGCGTGACGTGTGCAAATCCCGCCGCTAGTGCCGTAGGTGGTTCAGGAGTTGTTGCCGGAGGTGTAACAATGTTGCCCACAACTGGTCTTGCTTCGACAAATATGCCAGCGGTATCAACACAGGGTGTTTTGCCCAATAGTGGCAGCAGTAATCATAGGAAATTGGATGCAGTAACGTCGTTACAACATCAATCACATATGATAGGATCACCTAATGTAAGTTTATAATAAACATTTTTGAAGATACAGTTGAAGCAAAAAATATAAAAAATCTAATGATAAACCGCTCTAACTAAACATAAATGAATATGATAACACCTTTTAGGGTAGTACATATTTTGTAAAATATTTAAGTTGAATGTTTATTGGTGTCAAGAATTAAATATAATATATAAAATGCAAATGTTTGAACTACCTTTAAAATATTTATAAAAGCTTTATATTTATTGTACTAAATGTCTTTTTATCTTTAGTCCACTATACCATCGTCATCGAATCAGGGGGATCATCATCTCAATTCAAATGCACCGGGTCCCCCGAAAATGAGTTCTAAAGATCCCACAACACATTTAATGCGCCAACAACAGCTTCATCATCATTTAAATACCCAAGATGGTCATCTGATTTCCTCGTCGGCAGGAGATAATCATGCTGCCTCCGGGCAAGTTATGAATTTAAGGTAATTTTTTTTTTTTTATTTCCCCAGCCTTCTCCAGTGAATTTATTTCCATAAACACTACAGTTTTCATACATACAAAATTTTTATTTTATCTAGGGAAAATGCTTTAAATTCACCTTTATACAATTTAACGCATTCTCATGGAATGTCTCCCATGGGTTATAGTAAAAGTCCTATAACATCGGCTGCCTCTGGTAGCAGTGGCGTTGGTGGTATTTCATCGTCCGGCGTTGCTGTGTCCATGACTATGACACACGCGAATAATGTTGGCAGTGGTGGTGTCATGGCTGGCATGAACGCCTCATATTCCTGCACTAATCCATATGGACTTAAGACTGTCGATGGTGGTGGCGTCAATAGCAATGTTGGCATTAATTCTCTCAATGCAGTTGGCGGGGGAGTTGTTAGTGTTGGTGGCAACAATGCTTTATGTTCCTCATCGAGTTTATCTGTTACTCCCAATGTTAATATAAGCGGTGCAATTGGTAGCGTTAGTGGTGGTGTTAGTGTCGGAGGCGGCAACAACAGCATGGGAGTAATACCGGGTGAGGGCCCACCGACTCCTACACAGGAATTAGATTTAAGTGGTAATTCATCATTAGAACAACAACAAAGAAAATGTAAGTTAATTTCTTCTATTCTATTTTGATTTTATTTAATATGATTTTTTTTCTTTTTGTTTTTAATTTTCTTTAGTGGATACACAGTCATCAGCTTCATTGAGTACGTTACAAAGTTGTGTTTCCAATTCAATACAAGCTGGTCGCTCGCAAGGTCCTGAAATCTCTACAAAACTTAGCAAGTATTTTAGAGCAGATTTAATAACACATGTTACCAATTGGGCAGCGGATCAATTAGAAAAACAGGTGAGTGGTTTTTTTATAATTTATTTAGTGATGATTTCACTGTCACAGATTCATTTGAAATATTTGAAAAATTAGTTTTGAAAGAATAAAGTCTTATTAAAAATAATATAATAATTTTAATTGTGTCTGGAATTTTTATGATATATGTTAATTTATGGAACCATATATTGTCGACAATATTTACTAGATTATATCTATTGCTTTCTATAAAGATCATCAGGAATCCAGGTTTCTTTATTTTATTTGTATATTTAATAGTAAAGAATCCTCCTTAGGACAATTAATATATGTTACAAAAATGCACTCCTGAATAAGGATATCTAAAATTAAAATAACAAAAATCAATTCATTCATCCTCAATATTACAAATCAAATGGCTACGCAGCCAAAATTAAATAAAAAATACATATATCAAAAGGTATATAGCTATAAATCCGCATAATAAAAATCAAAATTAGAATACTATACATCCATATGAAAATGAATAAAAAATGAAAAAAAAGTTACAGCTACAGAGCAGCAAAAAATCGCATAAACAATAATCGAAATACATTATTCGACGGTGAAAACAAAAGAAGCTCAAGAGTTAAAAAATTCCAACAACGTGCAATTCTTACAATAAAGGATCGCTCAAAAACGGAGTTACTAATCCTAGGAATAATTCAATTCAGAATTTCTAAATTGAATTGAATTTCTGTATAAAATAAAATTTCTAAAAGAAAAACCAAAAAAAAATGTTATATAACAGCAATCATATTAGAATACGATTAAGCCACAAAATATTATAGGACAAGTACCCGATATTACTTCCAGACTGCACAACACATGTGTCATCAAAAGCGCGTGAGCAATAAGAAATCTCGTACGACAAGGTAAATAAACACCTAGAGTATAAAGCCTACGTAAATTACCAACAACTCTAAAACTAATTCTATCAATATAGTAATCAAAAAAACAAACGTTTGTCGAGATATACACCCAAAAATTCTAGCCTATCAACAAAAAAATGAACACAAAATCTATCAATAACAATCCTCAAAGGAACATCAATATTACCAAATAATAAATCGTTTTAGAATTGTTTACTGTCAACCCGTTATTAACAGACCACAGAATATAGAATATTCAATATTAGATTATCAAAAGCAGCTTGAAATAGAAACATAACGTCATCTGCAAATAAAAAAAATCGGAAAGTCATTAATAAATAGTAGAAAAAGAAGTGAACCCTAAACTGAACCTTGTGGAACACCAGAAGCCAAAACAATAACGTCCGAATATGTACCACCAATATCTAAAAATTTATATCTATTAGTTAGATGAAAGAAAACAAATCTTAATGTAGATTTGAAAAAAGAAAATAAATTCCTTAACTTCCCCATCAAAATTCAAAAAACAACGGGATTTATCTAAATCGAATGATATTGCAGCAACATCACTACTATTCAAACTTTGACGAACACAATCAGTTAAACTAAGCTATGACCACGACGAAACGCATATTGGGAAGAAGAAATTTGATCTCGGACAAAAGAGAGTATCTGATCCTTCATCAAATGCTCTACCACCTTAGATAAAGAAGGAAGAATAGATATCGGACGCTCCAATGTATGTTAATTATGTCTTACAAAGGAAAACTTCAGGTTTTCCTAGGTAATTTTACTATGAGCCAATACTCAGAGGTTGGATTCTACTTTTGCAGTGCATTTTCGGAAATTAAACCTACTCTTCAGGGAGATAATTCCACTAATATTCCCTGTATACCATTTACTGTCAACAAGAAATGTTTGAGCATATTTATTATCTTTTGTTACAAATGTTGTGTATCTTGAGCCACTTGACATCCATATCGTTTAGTTTTCGTCAAAAGAAATTGGTTCTCGATTGTTTTGATTGATTGTTTTCTCAACCGAGTGTATGTAACAACGTTCGCAATAACATATTTTATATATCATCATTTAGACGAAACACACGTAAGAAGAATTCGATATATTCCTATTGGAACCCACCCCTATTTTATTTAAAACTTATGTTTCAAATAAGATATAAAAACAATTTAAAGAGTTATTTTTCAACTGATTGTTTCTTTTTTTTATTTTAGGCGCAAAAGTGTTCAGAAGAAGCACATTTATACGGAGATTTACAGTGTACAAAAGTATCAGCTGAACTAAAATGTGCGAGAAGTTTAGTTAGAATTACTGAAATTACAGCTACACTACAAGAACAAAAGTAAGTTTTTGCAATATCTTACAAACTGCCTACATAGAACATAAATAATCAATTTTTCTATTTTTTTAGGATCATGTATTTGCGCCAACAAATACGTCGAATAGAAGAATCAAAATCACAAAATTCATTCATGTCCGATGATCTTTAGCCAATTACTTTTAGAGAAATCTAAGGTGTAATAAGTAGAGAGATTCTGTTGGTTTTTAATAAAATGAAACAAATTGAAAATGCTAAATGCAATGTGCCCCACATAATGTTTTGAGGTAATAAAATAAATACAATACAATAGATAAAACAAAACAAAAAGAACCATTTACATTAAAGTGCATACAATTCAGCAACATTTTTTTTTTAACAAGAAAACAAAAAGGAAATAGAAATGGAAAAAGAAACACAAATAAAGTAACTGCAAAAAAGATTAAAAAAGGAAAATATGCAAAACAAAAAAGAATTAAATACAATTTGAATATAAGTATAGTACTATTATAATTCGTAATTATAACAAAAAGTAAGAAATAAATAAATAAAATAAAACAAAAATTATAAAAAAAAAACAAAACAAAAAGAAATTATTTAAATAAATTCTAACAACAGAAACTAAATTAAACTAAGAGCCATTTCATTCTTTACATACATGAACTAAATTATTGTCTAGGATTTTTGTTATTTAACACGGTTTAAACTGCACCAAATCTAAATAACTCGTTGAGCATTTTCTTTATTAAACGATTTAAATATTTAGATTCTTTTTTAATGCCTGGCATTAGCTTTACTCTCCAAGAAAGTGAAGAAAAAAAATTATTTTAATTTAATTTTAAAATTTTTCATAATTTGTTTTATTACAATTGGAAATAAATATTTATAAAATTTACTTTAAATTATTGGCAGTAACTTTGCCAGCTTTTGTTTTCTTTTGTAAAATATTTTCCTTTTTTTATTTTTTGCTCATTTTTAAGCAGTTTATTTTAATTTTATTTTCTTTTTTATAAAAAATGCAAAAAATTAAAAAAATATATATATATAAATACTGTTTTATTTCTTTAAATAGTTAGTTTATTTTTATTTTATTATTATTATTCTTATAATTATATAAATTTATATATATTAATATAATAATATTAGTTTTTTACACCTTGTAGATAAAAAACAAAAACAACAAAAATACGCAAAAAAGGAAAAAAATAAACATAATTACAACATTATTAAATAAATACATAAATAATTTAATAGCATTGTAAGTAAGCACATTATTACATTATTTTACTAATTTTATTATTATTACCATTAAAAGAAATAATAATAATAACAATAATATTAATAAGAATTGAGTGTTATTATCTATTATATAATATTATATTATTACATATATATTATATAAATACATAAAAGAAACTATTAGAAATCTATCGTAAAAAAAACAAACACAAACACAAACATAAAAATCAAAAAACTTCAGTTCAATAGAAACCTTTAATTTAAATATAATAATTAGATTGTTTTTGTTTTTTTCCTTTATTTTGTTTTAAACATTAATTACTGCTTCCTATAGTTTAGTTTTTTATAATTGGAAATTTGCATTTTATTTTCTTATATTTTTTTTTTTTTTTATTGTTATCTTGTTTTATTTTTCTCAAGAAAATATTAAACAAGTTACAATTTTTAATTATTTTGTTAACAAATCACTTAAGAAAATCCAAATCCCATCTTTATTGATGTAATAAGCTGCACTTATGTATTAGAAAAATAAATAACTTATAAGTGTAAAGCTTAAATATTAGTTTTTGTTTTCAATAAATTATACATCACTAATATTTTCATATAAATAATTGGTTTATATTTAATTTGAATAAAATAAATTAGATTAAATACACTGGTATGAATTGCTAAATTTACCTTGTTTAAGAGTAAAGAGACAGAGTTCTTATAATTTGTGTAATAAGAGTCTATTTTCAAATTCTTATTTTTCTATCAAGTACAGATGGGCATTTTCTTTATAAGGTAATCAAACTAGTATAACTTATGAACAGTACAATTTAAAATTATGAATTTTTTGCTAAATTTTTATGTGTTGTATTTACCTAAAATGGAAAAAAACCGTTTTCGAGTTATACTAGTATGACTGTCTTCTTCAGGGGTTCAAATTAATCATGTCTATACAAAAAAAAATTATATCATATTCTTATTCAGCACATCAAAACCATCATCTGTTTTTATTCAAGTGGGATTTTTTCCAACCAGTTATATTTAATGTCTTATTCATTACACGATTTTAAAGACTTGTAAACAAATCTCGTATGAACAGCTTTATTTTCTAAACATTTAATAAATTTAGTATAATTATACGATATACATTAAAAATGTGTTCACGTTATAAGCCCCTTATACAAGATCTTAAATTATATAAAGAATAAGGCTTTTAGTATAATTTTTAACATTCAGGCATGTCATTAAATAAACTGATGAAATGTTTTGAATTGAGTCATTTGAAAACGTTAAAAAGTTACCTTAGATTGTAAACAGCCAAACAATTAACGTATTAAATTTTGCACTGCGTTCATTTTTTAAAGATTTGTTCATATATAATCCAACATTCCAGTTATAATTTCAAATGAATCCTTAGCTGTCGTTTCTATAGAAGCACTGGGCAACAAATATCCATGGACACCATTATCTGCTAACTGCAGGGTATAACTAAAAGGTATACCTGCTTCATAGGCCGCAAAAGCATCCGAACAACCTATGATGATATTTTAGATGTGATTATTTTTTTCTTTATTTTAAATAAATTTAAATCATACCAGATCTATTTTCTATTAAATCATTTGAAGAATCAATTTTATATCTCGATTTACTGCCCTTCTTGCGCAAACCATCTGTACCCACCATGGCTACATCGAGCAAATCATCTAAACGCTCCGAATCATAGGTAGTATTTGCTTTGTAGGGATAACTAATGATTTGTCCATAGGCCTGCATAGATACAAAGAGCTGAAGCGGAACACAGAAAGCAATATTTTCAAAAAATATATTTATATCAGAATTTTGAAATATTTCAGAGAAGGATAAAAACAATTATAAAATAAATTGTTTTTATCCTTCTCTGAGTATTTTTCTATTTGTTGAAAAATATTCCAAAAATGTTCGATTTTGAAAATCTATACTGATTAAACAACATTTGGATTTGAGTGTTAGCCAATATTGTTTATGTTTTCACCAAATAAAATATAATATTTCCACAAAAACTCACCTTAATCTGTGTACGATAATCCATTAAAAACTCGGATAATGCTTTTGTTTCCGGCTCCGAAAATGGTGTAGGGCCAGCATAAAATTCATTACAAGGTGACTTTGAACTGCCACGTCTGCCCCACTGATAATGCCAATTGCGATCCAAATCAACGCCAAAGCAAACTTTCTCCTTAGCTCGCTTTTTTTGCAACCAAGTCATGGCAGAATTTAAAATACCCGAAGGACGAGAAATATGTCTTGAACGTGACTTCTTCCAAAAACGATCAAATTCATGGCTGTAAACGTAACCGTCAGGATTTAAAACGGGCATAATATACCAAGTTGTATTTCGTATGAAACTCTGGTCGTCAGTAACATTTTCTAAAAAAAAATAAATAAAAAGAAAGAAAATTTCAAAATAAAATTAATTAATTTAAAGAAAAATCAAAATTTTTAGTTTTAGAAATTGATTTTAAATCTTAAGATGCAAAATTTCTGTTCTCTACCCGCAAACCACAAATGTACAATTTGTGAGTTTCCTCCCTGTAACTGTGAAAAATGTACAAAACTTAGATCCGAAGGTAAACCTGATCAAGATGAAAGAAAACAATGTGTAAGGAGTACAAATGATACAAATCTACCACAAAGTGATGCCGATCAAAATAACAAGACATCTTTAGAGGAAGCAACTAATAAAACAAGAAAATTCATTAGAGGTACTCTTTTGGAACTACGAAACCTTTCATTGCCTTCATTTAATTTTACACCCTCTAATCTAGAATCTGTTTTATTTGATTTAGTGGGGATTATTTCGTAAGTATACGCAAAAGTAATTTATAATTAAAATATTTTAAGGACATTTTTTCATTTTTGCAATAATATTGAAGTTTTTTCATAATGGCCACAATCATGTTTTGGCTTACAATTAGCCAATATTTATGGCATTTTATTAAGCTAATTGTACAATCGGGAAGGTAATAATATAAGTTTTACCTTTAAAGGAGATCTTTAATTTATTTGCATGTTTTCCAGGAGACCACAATTAATCTCATTAATTTTATTGTCATTACTTTGTGTCAGCATAACTTTTCATGCCATTAAAGGAAGACATAATCGTCAAATCGTACTAAAATCTTCTTCTGATGTAGTTTTACCTCAAAACAGCACTAACAATTCTCAACCTTCAAAATGTTCTCATTTAAAATGTTGTCATCATAAAAAATGCTCCAATTTCAATTTACAAAATGGTAATAAAAATTCTAAAGGATCTAAAGAGAATTTGTTAAATCCTAATAATGGCAGTGGCAAACAATGTGATAAATGTACTGGAAAATTGCTCAAGCAGTCAACATCTTCTAATTCAATTTCGTCTAAGCAACAAAATCCTTCCTTGTGCGATTTGTGTGCTAAAAAAATGAAAGCTGAAGATAAATTTCAAACCATATTGAGTGATGATGAAGCTCGTGAAATTTATAAGAGATTTAAATTCTATGCCATTCCAATGGAAATGAAGACGCCACCATCCTTTAGTAATCTTGTGGAATTTGTAACGGGATTTTACAATAGTATATCACATTCTTTGGTTAGATGAAAATTTAAAAATTATTAGAAAATGTTATCTATTAATTTCCAAAATAAAATAGGAATAACACATTTGTTATTTGAATATGATCTCAAGAAATTGAGTTGAGTATGTAAATCTATTCACGATAAGCAGTTCCTGTGCTGGATCACTTTTCGGGAAAGGAAATACTAATATAAATTTAAACATCTTATTAATGTTTGGTTCAAGTGGTTGGTAATCGATTTTATCGAATAATAGATTAAATAGATTTTTGTATCATTCACTGTTTGATTCCATATCGAATTCCAATAAGATAATTCAAAATATAAACTTACTCTTCATTATCCTCAGCAACTCATTTATAATCCATGTAGCCGTAGCCGGTCCAATCCATTCCATGCCATGCGTTCCTGCCTCAATGAATACAGCATTTGCCAAGCCAATACGCTTCTTATGCCTCAATTTATTACGCTGATGTGCCGGATAATGGGCTGTATTCACAGCAGCGGCTTCTTTGCTTTCAATTTTCATAACTATCAAGGGACGACCTTCGTAGGAACGACCAATATGTATTAATTCCACCAAATGAGGAAAACGCATGCGCATAGTTTCCAAATATTTAATAATGTCATCGTATTCATAGTATTTATGCCAGGTCATGCCGGTAATTGGTGTTGGCAATTTGCCATTATGTTTCTTAGGCTTTTGTGTGGTGGTAAATAAATAATCCTCCTTGGTCTTTTCATAGGCTATAGCTTTACCCACATCAAATATTAAAACCTCATGATCTATGAGTTCAAACGTTAAGGAGGCCTGAAAATCAACCAACATTTTTGGTGGCACCAAGACATCAGTTAAACCTCTGGAAAAATAATTAGTTTTTGGAATACTCAAAACAAACAGTAAATATTATAAAAAATTCTTACCTTAAGCTGGGTCCCTTTAGCCACTGCAGCTTAATGCCATCCTCACTTTTTTTATATTCTTCCAAAGCTTTGACTTGAGTATCATCTTGCGGCTTAAGACGCCATATTTGATATTTATCATAAGAAATCTTTCTGGGTATTTCTGGATTTTCTGTGGTTGTGCTGGTCACCTTATTCCACATATCCTTTAAGGGATTAGCTGTCGATGTAGAGGTATGATTGATTATATGATGAGCCAATATGCCAATCCAATTTTGTGGATTTTTCATGGGATCCACAATAGTCAATATGGGTACTTGAGGTATTTGTGTGGTAGTCGTAGTAGTGGTAGTAGTTCTCTTTCTGGCCTTGGGTTTCATCTCACCAAACCAACTGGCAAACCATTCTAGTTCAATTAATAAATAGAAATAAAAGTAAAAAATCATCGTTAAAAATTGTACATTTGGTTTAAAAAGAAAATAATTACATACTAAACGTTTAGTATGACAAAGAAAGCGTAACCTTTTTCTTAACCTCCATCCATATGAAATGTGTAGCATTCATCCGTTATAGGTTTGTTTAATGTTTATGGCTCATGGCTGTCGGTCTGTTTTATTGTTATGTGCAAAAATATTATTGTTCTATGAACTGGTTGGTTTGTTTTATGGTTTAATATGTCATTGACAAATTGACGGACAGACAGTCAGTAAGTGAGAGCGACTCTAAGATTCGAGCAAGTATGAAAATGCTGGATAATTTGAATTAATTTACTTAAATCTTCTAACGGATTTACACTTTATTTAATGTTGTTTCTTTTATGTAATTTTCTTTGGATAACAATTACTTACTTAACTTTTTAATCATGAACAGTGCGCACAATGGGTCTTTTATTGTGATTATTATAATGAAATTAGAAAATTTGTCTTAAGTTATTTTATAAAGTAAAATAATCTTCTTTCGTTTTATATTGATTTAAGTATTTGTCTATTTTTTATTTTATTTTCAAAATATTCGAGATTTTTTATATTTAAAATTAGCGAAAAATATATAAAGATTTTTGATTAATATTCAGAAAATGTTTATGACCTGATTTAATATAACAAGCAAATTGTTTTAACATAGTCCTAAGAAAAAGTATAAATGTAACCAGATAAGTTTTTAATATTTAAATTATTTTTTTCTTTAAAAACATAGATTTTTCTGAAAGGTATCATCACAGAAATAAATTTAAAACAGAAGACAATCGCAATACTCTAAGCCAACCGTTCTCAAATGGGGGTCCGCGACCCGCAAGTGGTCCGTAAGAACATTCATAGGGGGTCGCGAAGAGATCCTAAAAAATATTCGTGAATACAACATTTTTTAATGTAAATACTACGTAGATGTCTAAAAAAAATTTAAAATTAAAGCATACGATTATTTAAAAATGGAACGATATCTTTATTCAAAAGATCTTTAAAGTATATATAAAGTATGTTTTATCAAATGGACTTTCGAATAATTGAACAATCGACTTTTTGTTGGAACAAGTCGAAAAGTTGAAATCGATTATTTGGTTTTAAAATGGTCCAGAAATCGATTTTCTTGTAGTCGGAAAATATTGAAAAGTCGAAAATAATCGAAAAAATCGAAGAGTTGGAAAAAATCTGAAAGACGAAAAAAGTCGATAATAGTCGGAAAAAAATTAAAAAGTCGATAATAGTCGGAAAAATTGTCAGAAAAAGTCGACTATTCCAAAATTCAAAAATTTGAAAAATCAACTATTTAAAAATTTAAAAAAGTGGAAAAATCGAAAGGTCGATATTTTATTCAAACTATAAAACCCTAGTATAAATAAAAATTTAAGTAAAATTTTTATGAAACTATACATTTTTCACATGAAACATTTCATAACATTATGTAGAACATGATATTAAAATTTCATAGAATGGTGGGACTTCTCAAAGCTGAGATACTTTCAAACTTTTGATTCGCAGGAAAATTTTGCGGATTATAAAAATAAATTTTGCTTAAACGATTTTCTAATTCAAAAATGATTTTCTTTGCTTTATTTTTATTATTGAATTGCATTAGTTCCATAAATTAAAATTGTATGACAATTTACTCATCATATAAATAGTATCGATCTATTATTAAATCCGCGTTAAAATATTTAAATATGACTAAAAACAGTGCTAGAAGCACTGAGTTGACAACACTGAATACGCATGTTATAACATAATAACAGATTTATTTTAAAATGAGTTAGGAAATAACTTATGTCATAAATGTTTATTCAGAATCATCAGATTTAAAAACATTTTAGTTGAAATATAGAAATTTGGCTCCGCTTGTTGGCTCTGAACTTCTAAAAGTAAATGTCCTTTTGGAGTTTTTTTAATGTTAAATCTCGTAAAAAATATGTCACAATTATTAATATAACATTTCATTCGACTTTTAAACTAGTCAAATTTGGGTCGCGCTATCAACGCAATGACGAAACAACACCTTGTGAGAACCCCTGCTCTAAGCCCTCAAAGTGCACACCCTCCCAAATTTTATCTATTTTTAATTGAAAGTTTTGATTTTAGTCTATATTTTCATTAATCCCCAAGCAGTAATCTGCTAACAGATTGCAGTTTGGGAATCTATAATATATTTTTAATAACATCAACATCAATTTTACATAAACTAGACAATTTAATCTACTTTCTTATTATAAATTTTCTTAATTCATTTTCATTTGCTTTCGTTCATTGTTTGTTTTATTAATTATAAATTACACGTTCAGATCTAAATATGGATGTAAAATTGTATTTTAATATACAATTAACACACGAGAACATTTAACGACCGGGCCGGTATTAAAATAATAAAACAATGATGAAAAGTAACAACATAAAACGCGACCCATTTTATAAAATACTCACCCAAGACTAGTTGATTTTAGTTGTTGTGACAAGTATTGTACGTAAATCACGACCTAATTGAACACATGCATATGCATGTTGCAAGGCCTATGAAATTGTTGTGACAATGTGTAAATGAATGTTGCAAGCTGTTCTTATCCTAATTTAATCTTAAGATAGGTAACACATTGAAAGTGGAAGTTTCTATTATAATTATTTTTCATAATTTGATTGATATGTTTTGAGGAGAAGATGACTGACTAGAAGAATCTTTAATTAATTTACTAACTAAATATTAAAAACCTATAAATCATTTAATTTGTTAATTTTGGTTTTAAACGGTGCTTGTAATTCGTTTAAACCTTTCAAATAACTTTTACTAACAATTTCCTTTATATGACAATTAAATGCATTCACAATTATTTATTTCTATGGTACATTGATTGTTAAATATCACTAACGATTTCATTTAAATTTAATTATACTTCCTTCCATTTAACACAATGTATATATGTATGTATGTGTATGATTACAAACTCAAAACATTAGAAATAATTTGAAAAACAAACTTACTATCGTATTCGTCATAATCTTCTGTAGAAGCAGTAGTTTCCGTAGAGACTCTGTCGTTTGCACCAAAACCCAACCAAGAAGGTAACCAACTTGAAGTTGCTTTTGTAGGTTTCATTTGTATGGGTGCCACAGTAGTGCTGCCAATTTTTTTATTGCGTCTATTTAAACCAAACCATGAACTAAACCAACTGCTAAGCGAAGAACCACCAGATTCATTGGAATCATAATCTTCATCATATTCATCATTAGAATGTTGTTTTAAGGTATTGTGATAGGAAGTATATTGTGTATAGGGATTAAAAGCAAGATCTTCTTCCTCTTCTTCAGCATCTTTACCGCCTATTGTATCCATGACACTAGACATTACCACCTGTATGGGATAGAATATCATACGGAAAAATCCTCCCAAATTGCCACTCATACTATTGTCTTCATCATCTTCCTCTTCATAATAATCATTGTCGATTTTAAATTGCGGTGGTCTTCGTCTTATACGTTTTTTTATTAAAGATGATTTGGTTTTTAAACTAATTTTTCCTTGATCATAATCAAGTATGGGGTTTTTAAAATCCACACGCTCTATTTCCAAGGCACCTATGTCGGCATCCTCTTCGGGTGAACTGCTGGTTTCTTGTGTAGGTTTTTCACTTAAATCTTCCATAGATACACTTATTACCTCACTAGTATGTGTTTGGGGAGTTTCGTCATCTTCATCATAGGCAAATATTTCACCACGATTATTTTCGTCTTCCTCTTCCTCGTCCTCTTCATCATCTTCTTCATCATCATCCTCGTAATCTTCTCGTTCATCTTCTTCCTCGTCTTCCTCTTCATCATCATCCTCGTCTTCATCATAATTTGCTCCTATACCAAAAAAATAATATTCTGTATCCTCTTGTCGTTCAGATTTTTTCTCCATTTTTTGGTTCTTATTGTTTTTGTTTGTTTTATTCCCCATCTTTATAGTCCTGGGTGTTGTGGTTAAGTTGGGCATATCGTTTATTTTGTTTAATTTATTCGCGGATGTTTTATTTAATTTCAAATTTCTATTTAATTTTAGTTTCGCTAATCTTTTATGATTTTTCAAATGTTTGTTACGTTTTAAAGATCTTTTCCTATTTCGGGGAATTGTTGTATTTGTATTATTTTTATTAAATAATTTTGGAGTTATATGGATTTGTGTGGAATTTGTTTTGAAAGTTCTTGATAGTTCTGGATTTATCTTAAGATTTATTAAATTTTCTGTAATATTCTGGTATTTAATTTGATTTGTATCGGATTTTTTAATAAATTTTGGTAAATTATTATTATTACTATTTGTTGTTATATTCAGAATAGATCGTTTATTAATATGATGTTTTATATCTTTAGAATGGAAAGAGTAATTTGTAGTATTTAGTAAGTTTTTTGCATTAACACTTGTTAGATTTGTAATTTTTAAATCACTTGCAGCTTTTAAAAGTATTTTATTTTGCATCATTTGTAAATCATTTTTTATTTTAAAATTATTTTCTTTCCCATCACTGGTATTTATAGAATAGGTTTGATTTAATATTTCCGTAATGTTTGAAGTTTTAATAGGATTATTTTCATTTAAATTTTTAATTGAATTTATATTGTTATACACTTTGTCATTATTATTAGAATCTTTAATATTTTTTGATAAATTTTCTTCAGAAGAATATTTTAAATTTTCTAAAAAATTCTTTAATACATTTAAACGTCTGTTTTGGTTTATATTATTTGATTTGTTTTGTAAATTTTTTGATAGTTTAATGGATCTTGTTTCATCAGGCCGATAAAATTTAGATTTAGTATGATTAGAAGTAGAACTAGTAACTGTATTAGTACTAGCATCACTTTGTTTGAAATCCAAAATATTTATAATATTTTCACTTTTTAAATTTTCTATCTTTTTATCAATAAAATGTTCGTTAAGCGAACGTTTTTTTATTTTGTGATTATTGAGAAATAAATTCGGATTTAATGAAGCCGGTTGAAGATTAGGTATTGAATGGTCTTGATTAGGTATTGAATGGTCTTGGTCACTTGAGAAAATATTATCAAAATTTGGCTTCTCCAATTGTGTGGGCAGTTTTTCATTATTTATTAACGGCTTTCTGGTTGTAGTTCTGGACCCTATTATAATGGCGGGACCTAACGGTTGATTAGCCAAAAGAGGTCTTATAGTAGTAGACACGATTTTATGTCCTGGAGAATTTTGTTTTTTAACTTTACGCTTAAGTTTTGTTTTCTTTTTCTTCTTTCTTAAAGGTCTACTTGTAGAAGGTTTCTTATCCTTTACTGTTAATTCAGTTTTAACCACCACCGGTGAAGGTTTCTTTAAAGGGCGAGCAGCATCAGCAGATGGAGGTGAAAATTTTGAAGAAGTTATATCCAAGGCAGGTGAAGGTGGTTTTTGTATTCTTATAATTTGTGGTCTAGCTGTAGTACTGGACTGAGATATTGAACATTTTTGTTCATATTCGTTTCTTAACTGGAAAATATCTCTTTCATATTGTTCTTTAGTTATAAAAATGGGTATAGAACCATTGGTTTTGGTAACATTTTGTGTCGATTTACCCACTTCTGTTATGGCATAAACTATGCCTGTGGCAGGATTCGTAAAATATATGGGAAAATGTCCTTGCGTATTATTCTTATAGATATTATTTAAGGAATATTTATTAGGATTTAAAATATCCGGTTTGGCAATAGGTTTTAAATTAATTTCCGGTAAGGCCGAAGTAATTGGTTTACTATCCATAATAGTGCCTACAGTTGTGGTAGCTATATTGGGTTGTCTTATAAGTGACTGCTGTATGTCCATAGGTTTTGGTAATTCATCACTAAAATAATTAAAATCCAAAGTTGAACCAATATTTTGTAAAGGTATGGGATGTTTTTGTGATGAAACTGATTGTAAATCATATTGAGGTTTAATTGATGAGGGATTTTGTAAAAATGTTTGAAATTTTTTTTGTTCATTTTCATATTGAAATTTTGGCACAAAATATCTGTTTTCCATTTTAGCACGATTTTCTAAAATATTTTGAGGACGTTTGGGATTTGTTAATAGATGATCTCTTTCGGCTTTAAGAAATGAATGAGTCCAAGTACGTCGTGTTTCGCGTAAAAGATTATCAAACTCCTCGGCACTAGGATGATAACCATAATCATAACGTGAAGCCGTGATAAGACCCGTTAAACCGGCTAGTAATATTTTTAACATTAACAATTTTATAACAATAAAAAACCAACACATTTTCACACATTCACACTTGTGTTTAAAATTTGTTTAAAATCTTTTTAAATTCCTTTAAATTACTTTCTTTTCCCGTTAATATTATTTGCTTTTCTTTTTCGTTCACTATTAATCCTTTTTTCTTCTTATTTGTTTAATATTTTCTAAAAGTTAAATTTCCGTTAAATCGTTTCTTTTACTCACAATCAACCGTTTAGTTCAACTTGTTCTCGTCAAGTGATTTTAAAACATTCAAGTGAAATTTTTCAAGAGTTTTGTAAATTGTTGGTTTTCAAGTTGATACAAAAAAAAATCACCGTAATTCTTTAGGTCATGAAGAAACAAAAAAATTTAATGGTTCAGTGATAAAATGTCACAAAACACATATAAATTATATACACATATCACAATCACACACCACAAATGAACGACAAAATTTCGATATTTATCGAAGCATTACAAATTGTTAATAATCTAATCATATATCTGGAAAATACAAAAAACAAATATTTCTTAAGTTACAGTCACTATTTTAATAAAACTTTTACTTTTTTTCTTCTCTCATCCCATATTTTCTGTTTTAATTTTGTGTTTATTTTAATTAAAATTTCTTTTTATTTATTTATTTTTTTTGTTTCTTTAATAAGCATGTATTAAAATATTTTTATTAAAACATAAAATCTTTTAATCTCTTGACATATTTGTTAGGCATATACTTATATTTATTATTACAATATTTTTCTTATTGTTAGTTTTGAATTTAATAGTTAATTTTTGTGTTTAAATATTTTTTAACCGTTGTTCACTTTAATGCATCCAGTGATGGACTAACTGACTGACTGACTTTATAGCCATTTACCAAAGTCTTGATGTTGATTTTCACAGTCTTTACAGCTTCCTTTTCACATATTACTCGTTTTTTTATTGTGGCATATACTTGCACAGTGCCGCTTAATGTATTAAAAGCATTTGCTTTAATTATTGTTTTATTTCAATGAATATTTTTTTAATGTTTTAATTTTAAAATGAAAAGTTTACAAAGCATTCAAAAAAATTAATTAAAATAATTTTTTCTTCGTAAATTTTCATGACATATGATGAATGATTAAAAAGCGTAATTTTTAACATTTTAATAACTTTTAAGAATCAAAAAGATTCTTAAAAATTTCTGTTTCTTTTATCAGAGAAGTTAAAAAATGAAAACTAGAAAAAAATATGAAGACAAAAGAGGGACCAAAAAATTATGGAGACAAATTTTCCAAAATACAAAAATGCAAAAAAAAAAAAAAAGATGATAAAAAAATACTTACTGGCCAACTTTTACAACATTCTGGTCAAAAATTATATACTATAGATATTATAGGAAAAATCTAAATGGTCTAATAAACTTTTGGTCTGTCGAGATCAGACACGGAAAGTAGAATGATTTTTTTAATTTATATAATTGTTAGGTATTTTTTACTTTCCAAAGGTTTCTAAAGCTCCCAGCAGAAGAAGAATCCTAACGAAGCCAGATTTTTAAATTTCTATCATGAATTTATGTATAATTTTTTAAAAATGTTTTTCAGGAGCTTTCTAAAGCTCCTAGATGTGGTAGAAAATTACTTTACTTTTCAGTGCCTTCGGAAGCATCCAGACGACGTAGAAGATTGAAATTTGGGACACATATGTAACTTTGCATCCCATGAGAATTAAAATTCGCTTACTTTTAAAGTTTTTCATGCTATAAATTTTAACGGAACTAGATTTAAATTTTTTTTTGTCAGGGAGCGGAGATGCCATACCAGGGTTATACACTAGTCATTAAATATTGATTAAAAAGAACTTCCATATAAAAACAGATAAAAAATGAGAATTTTGTGAATTTCAATGCAATTTTCTACAGTTATTACCTTTTCAGTCCAAAAATTTGAGGAGTGAAATGAAAAAAACTACACAATTCATTGCCTATAACTTCTAAACTATATATTCTAAATTCTAAGAAAATTATATGGACTTTAAAATGACGTATAAAAAAGTTCAAAGGTCAAAATCGATAATGTAAGAATCAAAGTTGAATAATACAAAACGGTAACATTCTTAAGAAAAGTATATATTGAAAATTTAACTCTAATTTATATTCCAGCCAAAATTTAAGTTGGAGTCTTTTTTGGATTTTGATTTTGATATTATTTAAGAATTTTAATAATATCGTTTTATAAAAAATTGTATAAATATCGGTTTAAAGGTAATATATATCGTTATATTATTTAAACGGAAAAGGCGTATGTCTAAAATAAATATCTTTAGATAATTTCATAGATATTGGAGTTGTCAAGTCCGATACCTTTCCGTTTTAACATTAATTAAAAGTTAATTTTTCTTTTAAATGTAAAACTAAAGTATAACATCCTTCAATAGGATCAGAATTTTTGATTTCATTTGTAAAGGCTAATTTGTTCATAAGTATATGTTGTATATGTTTAACAAAATACAAATATTGATAGTGCATTTAATTAAATCACCCTTAGTATTTTGTGTATTTTATTACCAAGAGTTATTATTAAAAACTCTTTACTTGTTTAAACTCTGATGGGGCCAATGGTCATACCAACTAGTGAGTTAGAAATATTCTAAATTGTTTTAAAATTATGTATAATTAAAAACGAGGGTCGATCCTATTAATCTCTCTTGGTTTATAAACAACTTCCGTTAAAAGTAATGAAATTTTATTTTATTATTTGGAGGTCCATTTTTTTGACCTTTGGGGAATATAAGTACATGAAATATTATAAGAAATATTTGTTAAAACTTTTGAAACTTATTTTTCCAAAAAAAGAAAAAACAGAATTTTAAAATACAGATTATTTGATAAGTTTTGTTTAAAAAATTTACTACTTTTGAAATTTACAGAGTTCGTGTTATCTAAGTTAATTTAATAATAAAAATATTTCTTAAGGTTTTAAAATTATTCCTCATTTATTGTAGCTGTTTATCAAAATTTAAAAAAGGATTCAATTTTAAAAATAAACATCTATAAATAGGTTATTCAGGTAAATATTCATGTCTGAATCCTGTATTAATGACATTTGGAAAAATATGTAACATTTGTTAATCTTCCCTCGTATTTATAACATGCAGGATCATAAAAGAGAAATTAATATGATTTAAACAATATTTATACTAGAATGTCTATTAAAACGTATGTAAATAAAAACACTACTTATTATCATGCTATTTATTGTTGAAAGTTTTATTAAACTTTTATGTTTTTCTATTTTATTATATTTAAATAAAATCCTTTCATAAAGTTTTGAATGAAGTTAATTTAGTAACCTTAATTTTATTCCAAAAAAATGTTCCTAAGGAGGTGGAAATTATTAAATAAAGATCATTTTCAATGAAAATATTCTTTTTTTTAACAATACATTCTTACATATATACATGTGAAATATTTATTAATTTTTTTTCTATTTGTGTGAGTTTTATTATATTCAAGTTTGGAAACCGATACCGTTATAAATATCAATACCGATTAAATACCGTTTAAAGTTGTTTACCGTAACTCAAAAAAATCTGTATTAAATCATAAAATTTAAAAAAAAATTAAAAATAATTCTATTTTCCAAAGAATTTTTAATAAATAAAATTTTCAGAGAGATTTCCGAAGCTTGTATAAAAATCCTTAAATAAATTAATACCTAATAGCTGAGTAAATATTTTTTATATAAATTTTTGGCTCATCTACGACTTTTTCGATATATGTCTGATATATGTAACAATTATCCAGAAAACTGTTTCACAATACATACATAAGAATTCAATGGATTTGAAAAATCAGTAGATTGACAACCTTATTTAAATCTGATAATGGTAAGATATATATCTTACTTATGCTCGTAAGATATATATCTTACCATTATCGGCGTTATCAAATATTTACTACCGTTTAAGAGTTTTAGAAAAGTGTGCATAAAATGTGGGCGAGACATTCTACCCAGTTCTTATATAGCCTACAACAACAGACACTGGTACCATCTGTGTGTCAAATTTTGTAATAATCGGTGCAGCCATTTAAAAGTTTTAAAAAAGTAGGCATCCAACCATCACAGGCACTGCAACCATCTGTGTGTAAAATTTCCTGAAAATCGGTGCAGTCATTAAAATGTTTTAAAAATTGGGCGCAGCATCTAATTTAAATCTTATATAGCCTATAACCACTTCCGACACTGGTACCATCTGTTTAGATGTGATTGACGCACAAACAAACTTACACTTCATTTTTATAATATATATTAAGATTAAGATTTGTTCTCAGTTATTTAAATCATGTTTGCATACATAATTAATGTATTTAATCCGGGATCCCGGTGCCCATTATCCAACGAAATCTAAAAGTCAGGGAAAATATTCTCATATGCAGTGTTGCCAGGGCTTGAGAAAAAATAAGCTAAATTGGCCTTTAAAAAAGGTCAGAAAAGCCTAAATGTCCAAAAAATAAAGTCAGAAAAAATTTTAATATATTGTTAGTTCTCATTAGTTTTTGGTATTTCTTGAAGATACTCCGCAGGCGGCAACTTTTGGTAAATATAAAAAAATTTCGATTTTTTGTGCGAATTAAATTTTTTAAATTTGTTTAAATTTGCGATTTTTCGAAAATAAAATTTGTACATTTTTAGCGTTTTTAAGCTATATTAAGAATCGAAAAAGGCTAAGAAAAAATCTAGAAGCTAAAACGATAATTTTGATACTAAAAGCGAAATAAAAAGGCTAATTAAAACTGGAAACACTGCTCATGAGTGACTTCAGAGTTTGTATTATATTTGAATTTCTTACTTTCATTAAACCATAATTATGGCTCATTATTTTAATGCTGTCATTTTAAAAACTTGCAGGGAATAAATGATATAATGGGGAGTTAGGGATCTAATAAGTAATTTCTTATAGCACTACTAATTAAACGATTCTTATATAAATTGTTTATATATCGTATAAATTTTTCTAATGAAAATTGTCATAAAATATTTTTTATTATTATTATTATTATTATTTTAATTTATTTAAAAAATTAACTTTTTAAGGTTTTTTCCTGTTTTTTAATAATAACTGTATTTACCGGTATTTTTTAGTTTCGGTACCGGTATTACCTATACCGATATAATTTAAATTACCGTTACCGAAACCGTTATTCCTTTCTGTTTGCAACGTTTATTATATTTTGACAATAATGTCTAGAATTTTTGCATATAACCTATTTATAAATATATGGTTTTTGTTTGTTTTATTTTTCATAACATTGTCTACAATTAAAAGTTTTTTTTATTATTACAATGTCTTTAAAAATCTTTCGACTTTTCAAATAAATTGGTCATAATAACTAATGTGTATGTATTTGTTTGTGGCCGGCCATTCATCCTTGCAGCTGATAAATAATTGTTGCAACAAAATTGCATGTAAACAAGATTGTTTGCTGAAGATGAGCTTGAAGAAGTGGTACCAATGAAAATAAAAGTGGCTAACTGGAGTTGAAACTTGTTTTTGCTTTTTTTTTTAGTTTTTCTTTTCTAGAAATCTACATTATCGTTTTAACGGTTTGTTGATGCCTATAATTGTTTTAAACCATAATTTCATTAACTTTGGATTTTGTTTAAATAATATTTGAGATCGTTAAACTTTTTGATTAATGCATAATGTTACTTACCTGTTAGCATACATTTATATTTCATACCTAAAGATATAAATAAATAAAAGCATCTGATAATTATGTATTTATTACTTTCTTTATGCAAATATGCAGAAATATTTATAACATTTATATAAATTTTTAGCTTAATGTTTATAGGTACCACTACATATGTTTATTAAATTTTTTATGTTTTTCTATTACATGACATTTTAAGTTAATTTTATTATTTTAATAAACTTTAACCTTTTGTAGGTTTTATTTTAGTTTGTATGTATATATCTTGAAGTTTTTCCCATGAAACTAAGAAAGTCTTAATTGTTGTTATCGTTTAATATGAATTGTGTAACGCTAAATAATGATCTCTATAATTAAAATGTTATACTTAGATGATGATGAATGAAAAAATGAAAGGTTTTTAAAGAAATTTAATGATTTTCATATTAAATCAAAGAGTAACAAGAGGCAAAAAGTAGATTGTCAGAAAACCTAAACTCATGCGCAACAACAAATACATGTAATTCAACATATATTTTGTTGTCTGCCTAAAGAAAATAAAAACACATTTTTTTTACAAAACAACAATTTTGTTTAATTGCAAATCGAGAATTTTGTCTGTGTATATGTTACTCTTTGGTTCAAACTTCCATGTAAATTGTCACAAAATGTCAAATAATTATATAAATCCTGTGTCGTAACGATATTTCAAACAAATTAATTAAATTTTTTTACGATATAAAAAATTTTAATTAATTTGTTTTTGTTTTCAAATAATTAGTTTGAAAAATATTTGCGACATACAAACACACAATAATTCAAATAATAAAAAAAAATTATAAACATAAGTAAAAAACTTCAAAAGTGATGAACAAGAAACATTAAGTACTTTCCCAATATCAAATGTGAAATATAATATAACTTTTATTATTTTTAAGTCAATCACTAAAAATATTTTCAGCCATATTCATTCGTTTCAAACAACTTTAAGGATTTTGGCATTAATTTGTAGTATCATATTTTTCTCGTCTTATAAAATGATAAAATCTATTAATTTTGAATGTTTCTAAGAAATAGAATATTTGTTTTTTTGCAATTCTAATGAAAATGAAATACAAAACGATTTGGCTGTGCCGAATCTTATTTATTTTGATAAAAAAACATATTTTCAATTTTCCATCCCTGATATACCCTACACACCTGTGGGTATAATGAAGTTATATTAATTTTATTTCAAATTTTTCATGTAAGAGAATTTTTTTTAAGAGCATTTAAAAAAAACGTTTCTTAAAACATAATTAGGGTGATAAACAGGGATGGAAAATGAAAAGTTTTTTATCTTCAGAGTTCTAACCGCGAAAATATCGTTCATTTAGTATTTGGCTAGAACGCCTGAACAGTTCGCAGTACATATTTAATTTTTAAGAAATTATTTGGTGTATTTAAACTATTAAAAACGCAAATAAATTTGGAGCAGTCAGTAAAATATTAGTTTTTAAAACATGAACGAAAATTTTCGTCAGATCTGGGTTGATCCAACTTTTTTATTTTTTAGCAATCTGTAGATAAGTAGTTAATCCAAGTACTCTAGTAATGGGGAACCATGAATTCGTGAAGATCGCCATATAAAAGAAATAATCTTTTCATCCGAATTATAAGTAGTTATCGCTTTTTTATAGCAATGTAATATGTTCGCTTAAAAAGCTAATTTTTTTTTTTTTTGAGTAGAAACTTTTAGTAATTATTGTATACTTTAGAGTTTAAAATTTTACCAATTGAACCATAAGCTTAACTCTAATTATGTATTTAATTTTTGGTATCTCAAACTCGCAGCATATACATAGATTAAAAAAGTCGTTGTTACTATTTCATTATTACATCTCAACACCGATGTTAAATATAAATCAAAGGTATTAAACAAACATACTATGTTTCTACACAAAAATTATATAATTCTAAAATATATTTTCATTAATTTTAACAAATCGTTCGACAGTATCAAATGACTCGAAGGAGTACATCGGTATCTTTAAATGTTAATTAGTATCAAAAAAAGTACAATAGTATCAACTTTTCCATACCTGATGATGGGAGAATTGTACTAAATTGAATATAAAATTGTACTTTTTGTGCCGTAATTGTACTTAAGTGTTAAGAATTGTAATTGTACTTAAGCGTTCTGCCCAAAAATTTAAATTTTTTTTTATCTGAGTATCCTTCTTTGAGTTCTCAAAATTAGCAGCATTATTATTTTAAAAAGTCAAAACCAAGTGATGGAATTATATTTGAAACTAATAAATATCTTTCAAGTTAGACAAGGAAATTTGTAAGTCAGTTTTGGGCCAGGACTTGAGAAAAAAGAGGCTGGATTGGACTTTAAAAAATATCAAAAAAGTTTAAACTAGCGAAACTGATAATTGTACTTAATTAATAATTGGAGTACTGCTGTACTTTTGATGAGGTAATTGTACTAAAAGAAGTACAATTGTACTGAATTTATCATCCCTGATTTCGTAATAATATTAAGTTTTTCAATTTAATTTTTAATACGAATTAAAATAAAATAAACTTTTAATTTCTTTTATGTTTAAACTATATCGAACAAAATAGAAAATATAGTTAGTACAAATTTATGTACATTTTATAGTAATTTAATATAGTAAAATAATAAATAACAATTTTAGAAATTAGAAAACAAGATTATAATCATTATTATCAGTTTATCAACAAAATATTTCATTTTTCATTAATAAAAAAAACTGTTATTAAATTATTATTAATTTTAGATTATTTTCAAAAGATATTTATGATTACAGATAAATATTTTTGAAGTATATTTTTTTTATCTGCAATTAGAAGATAAAGCATGAAGTAATAATTTAATATATATTTTTTAGTTATTTATATTAACTTCTATATTTATTCATTGTTTTTATGATATGATATGTAAGAGATATTATGGTCTCATTGAATTCTGCTAAGACTGGTAAAGGATTTTGTTTATATTTCATAGCTCTATAACTGACAATAATTAACTTTTTTTATTAAAAAAATATAAATAATAAATGAATGTTTTAAGGTCCCACTGTTACCTAAAAATTATAACTTTTGTTTAAAATAATATTTGTAAACAAATTCCTACCGGCCTTTAAACTACCGGCTTTTATGTAAAATCTCAAGAATAAATGATCTCTTAAAACAATTTTATGTAATTACATTTTACTCTTAAATTATATTCTCTTAGCTCTCATATTTAATTAAATTCTCTTTCTTTAAATTACTCTTGCATCAAATAAACAAACCACTTGGAATTTTATACGTTAAGCAAAATATGACACACATTACAATAAACGTGAATTAATCAGGAACAACAAAATTTAATACATACTGTCAATTAAACAGAAAAAAATTAAAAAATAATAATAAATGAAACAAAAATATGTGCAACACACATGCATATATTAAAATACGCTTGCTTTTATAGAAATTTGAGGTGAAAACAAAAGATAAAAAAAATATTTACAAAAAGTGTCTGTTTTTTTAAAACAATTGTAAAGAACAAAAAATGTGGCAAAAAAATAATACTTTATTATTTGAATTAAAAAAAAAACAACAATAAAAATCAAATCAAATAAAATAAAACAAAAAGAAATAATTGTGTGGCAATAGAATTAGACCCGTTTGACACTGGTTGGCACATCAGTGTTACCATTGAAGCTCTTTCGGATTTATTAAAAATTTATCAAAATATATACTAAAAGGAGTCCCGTATTATAAAAATAATTTGTTTATAAGTTATCATTTAAACAAGGGCAACACAATTATGAAATTTTCTTCACAAAACAATTTATCATGATTATTTATTTCTGGAGAACAATTCATCATAACTTTTTTTGAAAATTTTAGCACTCTACCAATTACATCTTCTGGCAACACTGTCTGGCATCTTTTTCATTCTATAGTGTGCACACTCTAAAATATAGCAAAAATTCTGGCTGGTTGACTGTTTGGTTGATATGTTCGTTGGCTGGCTGGTTGGTTGACTGGTGGGGCAGCTAGCCAGAAATACATTCATTCTCATACTGTATATTTATTTACTTACTTTAGCGTCTACATTTCATGAGACAATCAGTCTTAAAGATTTCGTTAAACGATTAACACAACATTGACAGCAAAAAATATATATAAAAATTGCAAAATTAAAAAGAATATTTTAATGAAATTAAGATAAAAAAAATATCTAAAAAAATAAAAACTAAAATTGTGTTTAAAATAGAAAGTGTTTATTCTAAATAAAAAAAATATAAAAAATAATATTACGCCAATACTTATACCAACGTATAGGCGTAAAGATACGTAAATTTTTTTTTTAAAATACACATATTTTTGGAAGAATTTAAAAAATAAAATATTAGATACATTTTGAAATTATAACAAAATATTAAAAAATGGCTCAAATTGCAGAGGTGTGTGTTTGATTTTTTTAAATTAAATATTAATACTTGTTTTATTTTTATTTGTTTCTTTTTTTCTTAAATAATTTATGATGTTTTATAAACAATTGTTAATATGAATTTAATCTTAACGGGTTTTCTTGTGTTTCAAGTGTTCATTGACCTACTAATTTTGCGTATTAATAATATTTATAAACATTCTTATTTTTTTTAATTTTGGTTTTTTACATTTATCGTTGTCTTCGTTGGTTTTTTTCAATTTTTGAAAACCAAACATTTTGAATTGTATGGTGCTACCAAATTGTTTGAAAATTTACAATATTGAGTGGAAAATTCCCACATCTATAAATACTGCATACATCCATGCACATACATACATACAAATGCATGCATACGCATAAAATACAACAACAGCAAACAACGACAGCAAACAAACTACACACAACACCAACAACAAAAAACACTTGTTGAATGCATACAAAAGAAACAGCTACAAAAAACACTAACAACACCATTGGCAAAAAAGCAAACAACAAAAAAAAAAAATCGCCAACATTACACAGTGGGGTGTCCATAAGATATTTATTAGATCGGTTTTCTACATGTGCGAATGTGTATGCAAGTGTGTTGAGTTAAAATCATATGTTTATTTTAAGGGGATAAAAAAATACATGTTTGGGGCTAAATTTTACATACTATTTGTTGTTGTGGATTTCGCATTACACCAAATTTTAAGTGATAATACAATAACAATTTTTTAATTGTATTATAATTATATAATGTTTTATAAATTTGTTGAAAAATCAATTACAAATTAAGCAGGGGAAAATTAAACAAAAAGGAAATATTTCAATCTAACTTAGAGTACAACAAACGAATAGTGATTTGAATTCTGCAATGGATTTAGAATAGATTTTTGTCAAATTATTTGGATTTAAATATAAAGGTTTTTTGGTCTTCATTTTCGCGATGACATGATTAGTGACAAAATTAACAGTATTAGTGACTCATACATACTAGTGAACATTGGTAATTCATGCTCAAATTAATCGCTGTTTTCAAAAATTTTTATGTTTTCATAAAAAGAAAATCTTAACATATATAGAACTGAATAATTTGAAAGAAGTTAATTTTAGATTTTTTACTTAATTTTGATTACTTTATAGTTCACAGGAAATTTTTCTTTTATAGTTCTAACAGCTTCTATTTTGGTAACCCATCTATTAGAGATTTGATAGTTATTTCAGACATTTTTTGTGAAAAATTTTCATAGAAGCCAATATCTTTCCACTGGTCTGACCTCAGGACAATTTGGAGGATTTACCTTTTTTGATACAAAAACTGTGTTATTAATTTAGTACCACCGTCCTCTTTTATGAAAAGGAATAAGTCTTTTTTGCAAACATTATTTAATGTTTTACATATTTCGGTATTTATACAGCCATCGCTTTTTTTGCCGCAAATGCCTAAAGCTTACCATACCAGGATTTTTTTTTCGAAATTTTGTCCAAAACAAGTTATCTAGGAAATGCATCTTTTTTCTTCCAGAACCAGGTGATCTAGGATCTAGGAAATGCATCTTTTTTTCTTCCAGAACCAGGTTTCCTTTCAATTGTCAAATTCTCCTGATTCTGTTTATTAACATTGGTCCATTTTCTGTAGGATCAATTTGGAGTTTTTATAAATGTTTAAGAACTTTAGCACTTAATTTGATAAAATTCACAAGAGATCAATATGGTAGTTGTAGGGTACACAGAACAGGTATAAACGTCGGCCCAGCTGATTTTGTTTTGGTGTCGGAGATCTGTCAAAGTTTGTTTATGTTTTGTAGTTTACAGCAAGAAGCAAAAAAAAAATAATATTGTATATCTTGCAATGTATTTTAACCAGTTATTTTTGACACTTCTAATACTCAAAAGGAAGACAAAAATTTGGACTGTTGTATTTGTTGCCGCGACGAGTATACCTGTTTAGTATGCCCTGGGTAGTCGTTAAAAATATAAGGGGCATATTTTTCAAAGATAAATAGATAACAAATATTACTTTCATTTCCTTTCGTTGTGATTTCTTTGACATTTTTAAAAGAAAACTAATGTTGGTACTATTCATAACAAAAAAGTACCTCAAAAAAATTATCCATATAAATTGTAATTTTAAATGCTCAATCCTGGCATACTTACTCATTTGTTGGTGCTTATTATTTTTTTCTATTCACCACCACAAGTGATCATGATGAGGTTCTATAAAAGTTTTATCATTCCGTAAAGCGTTTTAGCAAAGTCTGTAGACAAACTGATTAGCATTGTTTTTCATACAAGTACATCAATATAACTGTTATAAAGTCTTAGCTGGTTTTATTATTTATTTAATTTTTTTGGAAAAATTTTAAAGTCTTTGTTTAACCAACCATTCTCCCTAGTATTAAAATTAAAAAAAAAATAATAATAAAAAAATAGTTGTAATTATTTCTTAGCTATAGAAGCTTTCATAACCTGTGATCACTTCCTATTTAGTTTGAAGGTTTTTTTTTCATTCCATTTATTTCATTTCTAATTTATTGTGAATTTATTTGCAATGCTTTATAAAAGTTAATTATTCTGTTAATCTTCTCTTAAAAAAATTATTAGCAATTTTTGCCGCCTTATTTAAGTAGTTATTTAAGTTAATCTTCTCTTAAAAAATTATTAGCCATGTATTTTTGCATTTATTACTGTTTGTTTCATTTAATCTTCTCTTAAAAAAATTATTACCAATTTTATGACGGTACTTTATAATATTTGTTTATAAAATGACACGATTTTTAGCACTTGCTAAAATAAATTTTTTTCTTATCTAAAATGTACGTAAAATTTAAAAAAAAATATATATATTTTTATTACAGGTTTTACTGGTTTGTTTAAATGTTTAAAAGAAAATAAATAATGAGAACAAAATAAGAAAGAAAAAAAAAAACGTACTTGTATATAAATTATAATTTAGCACAGATCAAGGTACTAACATATAAATTTATTTTGTGTAGTATTATTTAGAAAACTAAAAATTTAATTAATTGTTCTTTTTTGTTTTAATTTTAATTGAAGTACACAATTATTTAAGTTGTTAATGAATAAATTATTATTGTCTTTAAATCTCTGCAAATGTATATTTTCCATTCCAAATTTAATAACTCGTTAGCCTTGTAATATATCAACTTAATACCTTTATTAACTTTAAAATATCACAGTATACTTAACGGTTTTAAATGTTCAAACAATTCTCGTAAGAGTATAAATAGTATGTACATACATACATACTTATATTATTTGTTTACGAATGAAACTTAAAATAAATCTACAAGAAATAAAGCAAAAATTAAAAAAAAAAAATAATAATAAACAAATATGGAAACTGATTAAGAAGAAAACAAAAAACGATATTTTTTTATTTACATTTTTGTTTTTGCAATTTTTTTTTATATTTTTGGTATCAACCAGCTGTTAAATAGCTGTCAAAAAAAAAAAAACTTTTAAATATTTAGATAAAGTATATCAGTATAGATTTTCAAATATGTATGGATTGCGTACCTATTCCAATCTTATTTACGTTTGAATCATGTGAATTTGTATATACTATGTGGACTGGCACGGCATTCGATTGGAATATTTTGACAATTCTAATAAAAAAACACTTTCTTGTCTCCTTCAATTATTATACGTATTAGTTATTATGATCAAGTGACGAAAAAACGGCTAGACCAAATGTAAATTATTATTTAATAAACAATGTTAATCACTTTAACCGCTTAGTACAAGTCATTTAAAGTATTTAGTCGTACTTTTGTGTTGGAAGTTTATCTTTATTTTGGTATAAAAACCATATAAAATCTTAATACTTATGTATTACGTAGTCATTGATTTTATATCTTAAATTATAATAATTTTTCAAGTTCATATTTATTATTATTATTATTGTTACTTTTGTGTATATAGTTTGTTATAAATCAGTCTATTGTTATATCATTTCTTTAATATAGTTTTCTTTAGATAAATAAATCCTATAATAAAAGAATAATTTTTTATAAAACGCAAAGTTATTAGTCAGATGTTGAAAAAAACATAGAATAATTAATTACAGCTAGTAATTAAATTTATTATAGATAAAAATAAAAAAAATATAGTACATATACTAAAAGCTATAAAAAGGGACTAGATTCAAAATATATATATTAATATTATTGTAATAATATTATTGTAATAAGATAAATCGACCACTTACATATATACATGTCGTAAAGGATACTATTCAGCGTCAATAGGTTAGGTCAGATTAGGTAAGGTTGAAAAAGGTGAAGTATTCACGCCTCCACCCAGAGACTAAAAAGGTCCATTGTAATCCCTTTAAGAAATAGAAGCAAGGGAATAGAGTATAGATGAGGAATAAGAGAATAGTGGAACCTAAACCCTTGCAGTTTCGATTACCATAAGCCATCTCATTGCCATTTCAATCTCTATGAGATTAGTAAGCCCTTAGACCGTAACCTCATGTAGTTCACCACTTCAGTCTTAGCCGCTTAAGTCCTACGCAATGACAGAGAATATGCTCCACTTTCTCTACCTCCTTTACATCATCGCACGACCAAAAGAAATCTGTAATGCAAGATTTTGCAGTCCGTTCTATTCCCCATGCTCTTGTCCAGAATCCACTCACCTATGACCCTAAAATAGCACCCTATTGGAAGTCTAACAAAAGTCCCCACAAAAGACATGTCCAACCTCGAGCCAGCTTATCAGCTACTTCATTGCCGAGAATGGGACCCAACAAAGTATTATTCTGATGTCATTCATTAGTCTTTTCAATTCCTTCTTACACTCAAATACCAATATGGACCTAACACAGTGACCTTTCGTGGCCAATAATGCTGCCTGTCTGTCAACATTTATAGTGATCTCAGAACGCCGTTCAACATTTTCCTCCAGCGACCCAAGGGCTTTTATATGCCCAGAATTTCTTCTTGGAAAACGCTACAATTGTCAGATCGTCTGATATCAGTTCCCAGAAAGTATACCCCTGCTCCGGTGCCTACTTCCATCTTCGAGCCTTCTGTTGAAAGTGCACTGCCTCCGTGGAACTTTCCTACTCCTACCCAGAGGTCCCTGTTAGGCATTTCAATAGCGGGAGTAGCCCCGAAGTCAATTATGGTCCCGTCATAATCCGTAGGCCCAAACGCGGATAGTGTCCTACCATTAAATTGCACCATATCGAGTATGCTTGCATGCCCCGCTCTGAAGTTCCCCAGTAATCCTAGTTAATTTAATCTAAACAGACTACGAACTGCCACTCCCTTCACAAACTCTTCAATTGGAATTAAGTGGAGAATGAAGTCCAATGCCGCCTGAGGTGTACTTCTCATTGCACCGGAGATGCCAAAGAAGTACAACTTTGAACTCTAGATATAAGGTTCCTGTAGGTTGTCTTACGTAAAACCTTAGACCATACCAAACAGCCATAAGTAAGAATCGGTCTTACTACCGAAATGTAGATCCAAGATACCACTATCGATCTAAAGCCCCAATGCTTGCCTATAGGCTTTCTGCAGGTGTAATAGGCATTAAGTCTCCTTTTGATTCTCTTCTGAGTATTTCTTCTCCAAGATAATTTGCTGTCAAGGTAAATATCCAGGTATTTGGCCTCACTTGACAATTCAAGCTCCATCAATAGTGGTATCAAACGTGATTAATTTTAAATTGCATATGAATCATATATCTCAATAAAACTAGTGCATAATACTGACACAGTTAAATATACATATTAGCAGACATATTCACAAAAAAAGTAATGTATGTTTGATAAAGGTTTACTAACTTTTTGTATGTAAATTTCCATAAGAAAAAGTTAGTAAACCTTTATTAAGTACACATTATTTTTTTTTTAATACGGCTGAATATATTTAAAAATAAAATTTTCTACATTTATTTTTACAAAATTTTACGACCATTTTTAGTTAATAAATCTTGATCAAAAGATGGTTTCTATATTTACAACAAAGTATTTTATTTATCCTTCCTATATCCAAGTACTGATCTGTAAGACCGAATGTCAACATTTCCGTTATTTTTCTTTATAAATGCAAAATCTCATCGTGTTTGGAGAAATTAAATGTTAACTTTTGTTAATGAATTAATTAATTTTTGATAAGTTGGATTTACATACAAATTTTGACCAGTGTTGTTTTTAGGACCAGATTTAAAATTTTCTTATTCAACTTTATTTAATACATTCATCAAACACTTAATAAGTTAATGTAGGTTCATTTATTTACAACTTAGCTTCTAGACCAATATTAAGCGAATCTTTGAATTAACTATTCAAAATTCGATTTAAAAGTAACGAACACTTAATATTCAAATGGTGAACGTGACAAATTTAAATTAACAAAATTGGCAAAAAGAAAAAAATCTTCCATTAAAATTTATTGTTTTTTAACTAGCAAAAAAAAATAAAAAGAAGGCTTTTGTTGTTGGACTTTATCCCATTAAAACGATTTTTATTTTTCATAAAATTTTCCATTCCCGTTGGCGTCATCATAGTGAAAATGAATTTGGCAGCTGTATTAGTATTAAAATTGTCATGTTTAGAGGGTATAAAAAATTCGTTTCATTCCGCTTATGTATAACAGAAAAATGTTAATTTTAAATTGTTATACTATTTATCAATATAAACAAAATAGTGTATGTATAATATATACAGACATATATTTATAATTTACTTTTATTTTTGTTGTCTTTTATTTTTATTTAAAGGTAATTGGCCTTTTTGAATTGTTTAAGCCAAAATATAATAACATTTTTCCCATCATACATAAATAGAAATCATTTAAGCTTGAATGATTTAAAATATTTTAATTTATTAACACTTTGTTTTGTTTTATTAACAATTATTTCATTGTATTTAGTGAAAATTTTAAAAAATTAAACAAATTATAGGTATTAAAATTATTTTATTTAATTTTAAAAATATTATTTAATGACCTAGCATTTTGTAAGTTATTTATAGGTCTTTGTATTAGTTTTATTAAATGTTTTTATATAATTTTTATTTGGTCTTTTTTTCACAATTTCACTTTGTGGGTGAATTTTTTTGTTTATTTATTTTTTTTTTACGTTTTGTTTTTATTTTCATTGTCAATGCTAAAATTTTGTTTTTGTTTTATTTATTTATTTAATTCTTTCATTTGATTTGTTAGTGGTTATTTGTTGTTATTTTTAGGAATTTCATTCAAAAGTATTTGAATATAAATGTTCTTGATTTATTTCAAAAATAATAAAACAAAAAGTTTCCTATTATTTGTGCTTTTAAAATCGTGCAGTCAATAACAATTAAATTTTTAAACAATTTCAAAATCTTGAAATATTTTATCTTAAATTTTTTTTTTTTTCAAATGAATGTTTTATTACAATGAAATTGTTAATGTAAAATCATTTGTAGTTTCCATATATTGCATTTAATTAAGATAAAAGCGGTATTTCATTTTAAATCAATTATGATAATTGTAATTAAAATTTTTAAATAAAAGTTTTCATTATTGCTAAATAGATTTCTGAGTAATATTATTACCCAGCCAAAACAAACGATCAAGAGCTTCTAAAGAAGAACATTTTCACTATTTCACTAAGTTGAGTAATAATTACTTCCAAAAAAGAAAACAAAAATTAATTAATATTTAGCGGCTAAAACGCTAAATAATTTCGAAGAAAATTAAAATCTGAGAAATTTTAGAGAATTTTTGTTATCTTTTAATAAAACTAAAGCTGATTTTTTTTTAAATTGTATAAACATAGTTTTATGGTAAGTACTTCAAAAGAAATGAACATGAAGTTTAAAAGAAGAACATATTACCAATGATAGTGGAGCAACTCTTTGGCTCCACTATGTACTTCCGTTCAATCATAACACAATGTTTAATTCCTGTCTTTTTCATCTCTTTTTCAATTCTTTTTTTTTTTGCTGGGTATTAATAATAATGGAATTTTTTTTACTTACAAATTTTAAAATAGTTTAATCAGAAAAAAATGTCAACATGTTTACTTAGTTATTTTATAATAATGAAAATGAAATAAAAATGGGAAATTAAAATATTGGTGTCATTCTTTATGAACAGATTTTGCTGTACCCGTTTTCTCGAACAGTTTCAACACACTTTTTAAATAGAACTTTGTTCTCGACATATGTAAAGCTTCATATATTTAAATTATTGAGGTTGGACAATATATTGTAACTTATCTCTGAAACGAATTATGAAATTTGGTTTCAATAAATACAAACAAATTTTAATTAAAATTATCTCCAAGTTATAACTCTATAATTTTTAAAAAGGACCAATTTTTATTTAATAAATTTTAAAATTATCGTTTAAAAATCATGAAATTTCGAAAACGATAAAATATTTATAATTGTTTATCTTTCAATTAAATTTTTAATCAACATTTTTATATGATTTCAAATATTTTTATTTTAAATTAAAATTAACCAAAGTATTTTAACAAATTAAATTAAAATTTTACATAAAAAAATCCAAAATATAATTTCAATAATATATATTCAATTATTTTATTAATTGAAATTCAACCTGTAATTACTTACATTTGATTAATTTATTAATTGATGCAATAAGAAAAATAACTGTTTTATTTTTAGTAAATATATTAGAAAACAAGAATTTTGGACAATTGAATAATTGATACAATTAAAAATGTGATTGGAAAATTGATGAATAAACATTAATTTTAATTAATCTTAATTTTAATAATTCTTTAGACAAAAAATCAGTTCATTTTTTATATGTTAACTAAATAAGAATAAAGTCGACATTTATACATCGTTTTAAACGAGTTATAGACTAAGTATTTTATTTATAACACTTCGTGCTTTACGATGAATGTAGTGCTGGCAAATTCTACTACTTTTGAAAATTCGATACAACTCATTTGAGTACTCGATACTTAATTTTGTAAATTTGTTTACATCCCAGGAAAAAATTTAGAACATGTTCTAAAATCATTAGTTTTAGAACTGGTGTAATCAGAATCACTTAAGATTCTTTAATAACATCCTCAGAACTAGTGGTATCACAATCAATTCTGACACCAATGGTCTAGAATCTATTTGTGGTTCTAAATTAGTTTTAAATAATGTTTTAGAGAA